>CM048932.1:22353295-22498295 GCA_026686955.1 Epinephelus cyanopodus | reverse complement strand
TTTCACAGCTTGTCATTATCTCTTATCTTGACTAATGTTCCACCAACAATTGAAGTTAAAGGAGCAGTCCGGTATTTTGCACTTTGAGCCCCATTTCTGGGTTGTTTATGATGAAATAGAGTGGCTAAGACCAAAATAGTGACGGTTGCTCATTTTCAGAGAATTTGGCTTTCCCTGCCTGGCTTAACAGTGCTGCCTATGGCCATGTGTGAACCTGTCCTAAAACCACCCTAAACATTCGTTTTCAAAGCGCGATCAGTGGTCAGTGGTGTTCATTGATGTTCTGATATAAAAATCGTAGCAAACTGTGGTTTCCGTGATGATTTATTTGACATTTTGTCTCCCCCATTGGTTTTCTATAGAGCCTCATTGTCCGTTGGTAGTAATCCGCCACCGGAAACGTAAGGGGGTTGTTTACGACAAGGTTGTAGTCATTGTAGTCTTTTTAGTTCAGCGAAAGTGCCGGCTTGACAGTGCTGTGTGCGCTCCTGGAGGAAAACGAGAAGGAATGAAAAAGTTTTGTAATAAGTTTAAACAACTGCACAATTGATTACTCACTTGTAAACAACCTTTGCATTATGATGCCTTTGAACACAACACCATCCTCCTTCTGCTTCTTCTCTGTGTGCCATTACATTGCAATGGTTTCCTGCCGGTTGGCGACACCCACGTAAAGGAGCATTATCGCCATCAAGTTGGCTGGAGTGTGTAATGCTTCAGGGTCAAGCGGAAGTTTACACATGGGTGTGAGGCAGCTGAAAAAACAGTTCTACAGTTGAGATGAATAGTGAACGATTTTTATGTCAGAACATCAACGAACACCCCTGACCACTCTGTGAGTTTCATGGCTTTGAAAACGAATGTTTAGGGTGGTTTTAGGACAGGTTCACACATGGCCATAGGCAGCAGTGGTAAGCCAGGCAGAGGAAAGCCAAATTCTCTGAAAATGAGCAATCGTCACTATTTTGGTCTTAGCCACTCTATTTCAAACAACCCAGAAATGGGGCTCAAAGTGCAAAATACCAGACTTCTCCTTTAATTGTACCTGACTGCTAGGACTTTCTAAATAGAATGTTAATCTCATTTATTGGTGTAAGGATTTATATTCATTTGATTGAACTGTGAATCAGAAGTCCTATATTTACTCAAGTTCCTGTATTTACCCCACAGGCTATTTGTTAGCAGTGTTGAAAGCAGTCATTTAAAGTCAGCTCATTAACTGTCAACTGTCAGCTCAGTTCACTTAAAATGATGTTGACATTGTTAGCATAGCCAACAATATTTACATGGTTTCATAGTAACCAGTGTGACTATGCAAATAGTTGTTGTGTACTTCATAATGTCAACAAGTGAGAGTGCCAGACTCGGCTGCTAACTAGTTCACATTGTATACGTATAACAAAAGTCTTGTATGATCAATTATCAGACAAGAATAATTGACCATTATGACAAGACTGAGGATTCTGACAAAAACTGTTCATCATAACCATTCATGCAGCCTTGTCTACATGTGTAAATGATGTATTGACTACATCAGATCACTTGACCACAGTCATCTCATAATTACTCTGTGCTAAGCAATAGTAGGTAAAACCCCCACCAGCAAAGCATGATAAATGAGCACTCAGTGACAGGACATGCTCAATGTGTCTTACCGGATGACTTGATTGAGAGTTAATTGGAGATGGAGCGAGTGAGTGAAACGAGTGTTCTTCTTGTACCTCGGAATAGCATCGCATCAGGGAAAATATTTAAGTGGCACACCATAATAATTAAACAGAAGACGCAGTGGACCCTGTGGAGTTGAAGCTGTCAGTGATTAAATTGAGTTTTCCATCTCTTATAAAGCTCTTTTCCCTGACCTCATTTTTCGGTACCAAAATTCTCTTGAAACAACAGTTACTATTCAAGTTGTTCAGAGGTATGACATTCACTCTGATGGCCCTTGATGGCTGTCTATATCCTCCACAGGGCAGCCATACCGTGACACCGTCTGCAGTGTATAGGAACGGGAAGAAAAATGGCAGAAAATTCCAAAAATAAGTCGAATTTTAAAACAGCTGCCATACATGGAGAGAGCAAGTTCTGGCCATGCTCCAGATAACTGAGAACTTTTCAAGTGTAAACTTCTCACTGAGGAATAAAGCAAGACTTATGGCCTTTTGCTGACAGCAGGGATTTTTATAGAATGAAGCACTGCTGACTTTGAATGGCTAATAACGGATAATGAAGGACTTAGCTGTACACAGGTGTATGTATTTATCTTTCCATCCCCTCTAAGCATGAACAGCTTCAGGCTATATGAACTATTACCTATTTAGTGCCTATTTTTGTCTTACAAAGTGTGTATAGTGTTGCTTCACAGCTCATTTTTTGACATTGTATGTCTCCCTCTGCTCCATCCTCCATCTTTCTTAGTGCTGTTTTTCATATCTCCTCGGTCTTGTGTTTTTGTCCTCCAGTCTCCCCTCCTCATTTTACTCTCCTCCCCTTCTTGTTCAGGCTGCATGCTGATCAGTATGCAGTAGTTAGTCACTTGCAGCAGAACCAGCAGTAGAGTTGCATAACTGACCTTGTGTTGAAAGACCCCCCCCCTCATCTATCTCCTCTTCCCTTGCTCATCCTGCAGAATGTTCTTAAAGTCAATATTATGTTAAGCTAATGAGAAAGACCTCATTTTGGAAACCATAGGATGCTGCCTATAGTCAGTGACAGAGAAGCTTCTGCTTGACGCATCCCTGTCCAAATAGGGCAGGACTTAGTAACTGAGTTTTTTTCCTCAATTCAGTTTCTTACTTGTTGTTGTTTTGTAAAGGATGCCACTGACATCACTGCTTTTTGTAGTCTTGCTGGTGCCTGAGGGGAGTGCAGCCATAATGCCAGCTCATCATTTTATTCAGTTACTTCTATTTTCATCCTCCAAGTAGCTCTGTCCTGCCCCTTTCAGTTTTGGGCAGAACGTGTAGCTTTGTATGTAAGAAAGTGTGAGAGTGTTTCGACTCAAAATCTCTATTAGTCATTTATTTTTTAGCATTTTTCCTCAGATTTGGCCTGGGTCAAACGAACAGCCTCTTATATTTGGAAAAGGAACAAAATACTATTTGGCTATTTTTGTGGGTAATACAATTTTCTTTTGTACCCTCAATTGAAAATCAGCTTTCATGAACCTCCTAACACTATAACCAGCCTCCCTACCCAAAGGTTTGGATACTCAAGGTCAAACTATTTCCGCCTTCGAGTGATTCACTTTCATACACATGTAGCGTGACTGCACACGGAGGAATTCTGTTTCTGCCTCGCAGTGAGATGACATTTATGGACCCGTCCCACCAGAGTGCTCAGCGTCTGCTTTAGCTCAGCATTTCATTATTATATTCTGCTTTATGTTGAGGCGGACTCATGTGATCAAGGTTTCTGTCCTGTGGATGGTGGTCTGCTGCCGCCTGCTGGATGTTATGTCCATTACAATCTCAGCTTTTTTCTGCCCATCTTTTCTTCTTGGCATGTAATATGATACAGTCAATTACTGATATTTTGTCTCTACAATGTTTGTGTCTCCAGATGTTTATCATTGATCAGGCAGAGGGTGACCACTGTTCATTAAAAGAATTCACCGTTACCGGCTCCACATATGCCCCAGATGGAGAAGTGTGAGTATTCTCAGTCTCATATGCCTGTGTGCCATTAGATGAGAATATTTTATGTAAAACAAAATCTATCCCACTACTTTAAAGTGGTCCTGACAACCTAATGAGATCATTTATCTTGGAAGGCTTTGATTTAAACCATGTGGGTTTCGTCATGTTACAAACATAAACCCCACCTTGTTTTTAATGGAATCTGCACAGCCGGCTCATTTGCTGCTTCCTGCCCTTGCCTGTTTTGTTTAGGTTTCATGATGGCAAACCAGTCAGATGTTCCCAGTATGATGCCTTAGTGGAGCTGGCCTCTATCTGTGCTCTCTGTAATGATTCCTCACTGGACTATAATGAGGTTTGTAATGAAGCTTTTACGTGCCTTATATGTTTTGTGACATTTTCTGATGGAGATTGATCGTGATTTTTTCCTGTCTCTCTGCCTGTGTCCGTTCAGACCAAAGGTGTTTACGAGAAGGTGGGTGAGGCCACAGAGACGGCGCTCACATGCCTGGTGGAGAAGATGAACGTGTTTGATACAGATGTCAAAGGCCTGTCCAAGATTGAGAGAGCCAACGCCTGTAATTCTGTACGTAACCTCCTTTTCTATAAAGTCATTTCCTACCAATTGAATTTAATTGCAGAAAGACGACTAACAAACTGCCATCTTCCTTTATTGAATCTCCAGGTGATCAAGCAGCTCATGAAGAAAGAGTTTACACTGGAATTTTCCAGAGACAGGAAGTCCATGTCTGTGTACTGCACTGCTAACAAGGCCCGCTCCTCTGTTGGAAAGATGTTTGTGAAGGTAAGAAACAGACAAAGTGAGAATCACTCTTGGGTTTGTATTTTCCAAGGTGGGGACATACAAAACATGACTACTGATGTTGCTAGATAATATTGACCAGCTGTCTATCAACATTTGAAATATTATATTTTGCTTCTTTAGATTGTTTCTCTTACCGACTGTTTTGTCCTTTCCTTTGTATTCTCATCCCCCTGTCTGTGCCTACTCATAGGGTGCTCCTGAGGGAGTGATTGACAGGTGCACACACATCCGTGTAGGCAGCAACAAGGTGCCCTTGACCCCTGGCATCAAGGAAAAGCTAATGTCTGTGATCAGGGAATATGGAACTGGCAGGGACACCCTGCGTTGTCTGGCTCTCGCCACCCGAGACCACCGCATGAGCAAGGACGAGCTGGCGTTGGAGGACTCCACTCGTTTTATTGAGTATGAGGTGAGAGCCGGGGCTGATTGACACGGGTGATGATTTCTCCTATGGCTATTGTCACACTTTTGGTTTCTAGGTTCCTCTTCAGGCGTGACGTTGCTGACTGTCAGCGTCTGATGGTTTTAAGTGAGAATAAGGAAAATAATCTGAATGTTGCATCTATTTCTGTTTTGTTATCTAGACTGATCTGACATTTGTTGGCTGCGTGGGCATGCTGGATCCCCCCAGGGCAGAAGTGGCAGCCTCTATTCGACTCTGCCGCCTTGCAGGCATCCGAGTAATCATGATCACTGGAGACAATAAGGGTACGTAGAGAAAGTCACTAAACACAAAGGAAAATAGACGCAATAATTCTGCTGCTCACTCACATTCCAGGAATGCTTGAGAAGTAAATGTGCCCTCTTTGTATCTCAGGGACAGCCGTGGCTATCTGCAGACGCATTGGTATTTTCGGAGAGGATGATGATGTTTCCAGCATGGCTTTCACTGGCCGAGAGTTTGATGACCTGTCGCCTGCTGCACAGAGAGATGCTGTGGTCAAGGCCCGCTGCTTTGCCCGTGTCGAGCCTTCACACAAGTCCAAGATTGTTGAGTACCTGCAGTCCTACGATGAAATTACAGCTATGGTAAGAAAAGGACCTCTGGCCTCGCCCCATAAAATGTTATTATCTACCATCTGTTAGTTTATTCTTTTTCAAACATGAACAGTTTCCTCCAAACCAAAATGATCTTGAAATAAAATCAAATAAAATCAGCGGTCTCCAAGTGGAAATTTATTACACACTGTAAAATACTGCTTCCTAATTTCCTGCCGTGGTTTTCGTTTTCCCCTCAGACTGGTGATGGAGTCAATGACGCTCCAGCTCTAAAGAAGGCTGAGATTGGTATTGCCATGGGCTCAGGCACAGCTGTGGCCAAGACCGCCTCTGAGATGGTGCTGGCCGATGACAACTTTTCCACCATCGTAGCTGCAGTGGAGGAAGGCAGAGCCATTTATAACAACATGAAGCAGTTCATCAGATACCTCATCTCTTCAAATGTGGGCGAAGTTGTCTGGTAAGTATGACTCGTTTTTGCACAGTCCCTCTGAAATACATACAAAACCTCAATCAACACAACAATTTATTTAACTCTGCCAGAATCATAATCATGCTTCTCTTGTGTGCAGTATCTTCCTGACTGCAGCTCTTGGATTCCCTGAAGCCCTTATCCCTGTTCAGCTGCTCTGGGTCAACCTGGTGACTGACGGTTTGCCCGCCACTGCTCTGGGCTTCAACCCACCAGACTTGGACATCATGAGCAAGCCGCCACGCAACGCCCGCGAGCCCCTCATCTCTGGATGGCTCTTCTTCAGATACCTAGCCATTGGATGTAAGTGTTTGCTGCATGTGTATGTTTCCGCTCTTCACTGGGTCAACTCAGCATCAGAGAATCTGGAAAATCACCAAACATTAATTGGTATTTAAGAGCCTGCTGATATTCTTTTGTGTCCATTATTGTTTGTACAAAAGTGCTGGTAGAAGACTTTAGGAGGCATCACTGCACTGGCTGTGAAAGTAAAAGTTTAGGTAGATATTAGAAAATACACATCTAATAGCAGTTTGAATTTATTTGGATTTAATAACCAGACATATGTATCATAGCGTGTGTACATGAGTGATGCCTTTTTCTTTTGATCCCCAGGTTATGTTGGTGCTGCCACCGTTGGTGCTGCTGCGTGGTGGTTTGTTGCTGCTGAGGATGGTCCAAGGATCACTTTTTACCAGCTGGTATGAATTATCAGCCAAACAACTGCTGTCACACTGTAGGATGTTCCTGGCGACTAATTTCCCTGTCGACTAAATGGAAATTTTGATTAAGACTAGTCGACTAGTCTAAGAAAGGGAAAACACTCAGAAAACAGTCAAAAAAGTATTTGAAACATTGTCCCAACAAATATTGTGTGTATTAAGAGCCCTTTGAAGCCTTTAATCACAGTCCCAGCAACCATGTCGGATTTTAAATGCTGCTGAAGTACGAGACACTTCGCGTGTTATGTGAACATGATGGCAACTCAGTCAAAAGTTAACCATTATTGTAACATCTAAAATACGTAAACTGCCTCTGAAATGTGGAGCACATTGAACCTTGCAGATTATCTGACAGAAACGAGAGCACTTTAAAGTTGACAAAGCAACATCTAAATTATAATATTTCAGCTGAAATGAGAGACATTTTGCTCCCTGCAGTATGAATGTAACCCTGCACATGACGTGACAACAGCTCATTTAAAGTTAACAAATAATATAACATCTCAAAAAGATGAATTGCTGCTGAATTCATTTTCTATATCAAAGTACTGCCACACAGCGCTGGTTTTGCGTGAGGACATCTCTCTTATTTCTCGCCGTGCTGTTTTAAAACTCAAGTCTATGGGAGCGTTACGCGGGGAGGGGGGCTGCTGTCTGACGGCTCTGTAGCATCCACTAGTGGTGGGCGGCTGCATGACAGTTAAGCAGCCTTGTACATGAATAAAATAGGTTTAACTGACTAATATTTCTGGTGCCGACTACCGAGGTGGCGGACGTTTAATCGTTTAGACGTCTGATCGCGCGTGTCCCTAGATTAAACACACTTCAACAGTAACATTTAGATTTTATCTGCTGCTAACTTTAATTGGTATTCTCTCTCTTTCTTCCAGAGCCACTTCCTGCAGTGTGGTCCAGAGAATCCAGACTTTACGGATCTGGACTGTAAAGTGTTTGAGTCCCCTTACCCTATGACCATGGCTCTGTCTGTGCTGGTCACCATCGAGATGTGCAATGCCCTGAACAGGTGAGTCTGAGCAAGGCGTCCTCCCAGCAGGTCTAACATGTTCGAAATTATTTTTTTTAGTCAAGCTATCATCTTTTTCCTCAGATAATGCTCTCTGCGGCCAACTTAACTTCAACTTTCACACACAACCCATGTGTTTTATGCGGAATGATAAACATACAGTGCAGTATTTGTTAGTTTTGGCTCTGAAGTCAGTGTGCAAGTTTCTAACAAACATGTCCGTTTGTCTTTGTTGTTGCTCAGTGTGTCGGAGAACCAGTCCCTGCTGAGGATGCCTCCCTGGGAGAACGTGTGGCTGCTGGGAGCCATCTGCCTCTCCATGTCCCTGCACTTCCTCATCCTCTACGTGGAGCCTCTTCCAGTGAGACATATTTCCTTTAGTTTGACACAGAGATTGTGATACCGTGGAATGAGTAACGAAAGAAATGCTGTACTTAAGTATTTATTGTGCCGTCAAATGTCAAGCTAAAATGCCAACTTTTGTCTTGTGTGCTTCCTCTCAGATTATCTTCCAGATCACCCCCCTGAATCTGACACAGTGGCTGATGGTGCTAAAGATCTCACTGCCTGTCATACTACTTGACGAGATGCTCAAGTTTGCCGCCAGGAACTACCTGGAGCCCGGTAAAGAACTGGAGAAGCCCGCCAGCTGCAAAAGCTGCTGCCTGTCTGCATGCATGGAGGGCATCTCTTGGCCCTTCGTGGCCATCTCCCTCCCCTTGGTCCTCTGGATCTACAGCTCCGACACTAACTTGGCCGACATGTTCTGGTCCTGACTGACTTGAGCACAACCTCGACTCTTTCCATTTCCTCCCCCCCGCCCACACCGCCATCACCCCCCTCTGTCCTCTCCCTCTTCCCTCTCTGCCTTCCTTACATGTGCATAGCTTGCGTGCGTGCGTGTTTGTAGAGTTAGCGTGTGTACTTGTGCGTGCCTACCGCGTGTGTGTACGAGAAGGACCAACTTTAACACATGAAACGTAACAATTAATATAATGTTAACATTAAGAAGTCACCTGGTTTGAGTTGGAACGGCTTTTTGAGTGGGTGAGGCTTTAAATGCGAGTGTTAGAAGACCATCACTCCCGTAGCTGTGGACTTTGTTGCTGGTTTGAAAGAAAATATACTGTTGCCAGTTTTTTTTTTTTATTATTATTATTATTATTATTATTATTATTGTCAATATTGCCTTGAAGGTTTTTATTTTTAATGATTTGGGGAACATTTGTCTCATGTCACTACAGTAAGCAGCATTTTGTTTCGCTTTTTATAAAAACTGTTATAGAGATTGAATTTTATGCAACTTTTTTTATGGCTTTGTCAATTGTTTGACCAGCGTGGCTTAGACATACCGCCTTCATTTATTTTCTCATGTTTACCATTGTGTCTTCAGTATAAACTCAGCTCTTTCAGAGAGGACAAGCTCCGTGTGGCAGACCAGGACGGGGTAAAGGTTTGGGAGTGAACATTCGAATGCTCTGCTTAAACAAAAGGAAAAAAAAAAATATCATGACAAACAAAAGCCGCATGTCCTGTGACCAAGCATGAACTGTATGTGGTTTCTCATCCCTAATTTAATGTGTATGTCCCCCCCTTCATGTTAGAGTATAAATAAACCTCATGGATTTTTTTTTTTTTTTTTACTATAATGATTTGAAAATAAGCCAGTTTTTCTGCACTGGGCAGAGCACAGCTACCTCAAATATGATAAATTTTGTTTTGCTCATCTCTAGATGCTTTTCCGAAACGGTCTTGCTGCAGCGTAACATCCGAGGTGTGCCCCTATTTGCTTGTGCAGAAAACAAAGAACAAAATTTTCCTTCCCTCTAACATTTTTAAGGATATATTTTGTTTGTGTTGATTTTTTTTTTTTTTGGACTCTCATTAACTTTATTTGTGTTTTGCTTTGGAGACAGAACTCCATGTGTTGATTCAAAGGACAGTGATGTTAAGAATCCTAAGAAATAAATACTAATACACAACTCCAAATTGTTCTTGGAAATAAGAACCCAAAATGTTGTTTTGTTTTTTTTTTACGTCAAAGAAAAATACACTCATAAACCCTTTGAATCAAAGTGTTTTCTGTCTTTATTTAACGAGGCCAATTATGGACATGATTCATATCCAGTGTTTTTTTTTGTATGTGCATTTAATACTTGAATACAAATCATTTCAGACATATGAATGCTCCGGTGTCCTTGGCACAACATGACGGGAGAGCAGCGACAGATTTGTGTATATGTGACTCTTACAGGCTTTAATATCTCGAGGTCTTAGTTTGCTCTGGGCGTGACACACTCTGGTAGTGTACACATGTTGGATCTCAGCCCACACAGTCGACCGCACTGATCTTAAGCATTACTTTGTGTGAGGAAATCTAAAGCATGTTTTTTGGGTAGATGCCTGGGTTTGTTCGCACCGTGTGTTTGTGTTCCACTTACAACTGTGTGCTTTTCTTCCTCAATGCCTTCCATTGGCTCCCCTGTCACTAGAGTGAGTATCCATTTGCTTTTTTTTTTTGTCACACTCCACCAAATACAATTCACCACAGTAGAATTTAAAGAAACAAAGGGGCAGTTTTAAAGGAACATTCCACCATATAAAAGAAGCATTTTGAGTTGTAAATGTAGTTCTTCCTCGTCTTGACGCGGTGTCAATGTCAACCACATTCCACCATTGTGAATGTCACTGTGTGCTGATTGTTCACCGCTCTGACACATGCCTATATTCACAAAAATCAATACCTGTCGTTAGTTTTTTGCAGAAAAAATGATTTTAAAAATTGCAATCTTTCTTTTGTACTAATGTTTTTTCCTTCTCCCTTCTAGGTTGGCTCTCATAAAAGCTTCGCACATTTGTAAGAGTGGTCCGAGGCTGGAGTCACCTACCGTCCAGCATGTGCGCTCACTCTTACTCACACACCTCAGACACCATGACGACCAGCAGTATGTGTGTACCCTTGCACAGATTTAAAGAAAAAAAGGACATGTTTCACAGTAATAAGACCAAAATACATGTACTTAAACACACACACACACACACACACACACACACACACACACACACACACACTTCTTAATACACTTATACCTCTGTGTGCAGATGCTATATCAATATGACACTATTCCAGTTTTGTGTGCAGGGAGAGTTTTCGACGCCCTCGACGTTCCTTCTTGCATGAAGAACTTGTTTCTGACTTCCATGGTAGCTCGTCACGTAGAGAATCTTTAAAACGCCGGGTCGAACGGTCTTAGCTGTACATCAGTGTACAAAACATTCATGCATGCGTTCCAGCTGTATGTAGGCTTTGCGATTTGTATTTATAGATTCTAATGTATGATACTCAAATGACATATTAAGATGGTTTTAAGATGGATATATCATAGATATGTAAATCACTGTTTTTATTGTAACGGTTTGGGTAATTTGCACAATAGAAGACATGGAGAAGTGACTCATGCTGAACTTGACTGTGCTCTACTTGAGTTTTTTAAACGTTGATTTCTCCCCTCCGACAGGTACTGTAGGCCGATCACTGACTCATTTACTTTCTGATGAGGTAGTCCTTTGCAATGAGGGCAACAGACTAACACTTTGATTCATTGGTAATCCTGCAATACAACAGTGTTCTCCTGTTTTCTTATTGCATCTGCGTTACTACTACTATTATTATTATTAAAATTATCATCATGTATCTTTATCAACTGCTGTAAAACTGTGATCTAATGTGAGGGGGCCCGTGCTGTCCCCTCAGCGACACCTGGTCGAAGAACAATATTAACCATATGTAAAAAGATGATCATTATTGATGAGTAATAATGGTTGTACATGCATTACTGAGGTTGTGGTTTCAGGTAAATAAAACAATATAGTATTTCAGCTGTGTCGTTTTGTATTCTTTCATGTTTTGTTTCAGTTTTACAAAATTAGTCATTTATGGGATTAAAAACATCAGTACCACTGGGTTAACTATTCAGCAAAGATCTAGACTAAGATCTTTTATAAAGCCCCCAAAGAGTGGTGACATTGAACATAGTATGAAAGTGTAATGAATTCACATTAAGGGGAAAATGCCCTGTTTTTCTGGATTGAGAAAATTATTATCTCAGAATTCTATCAAACACTTTGATGAATAAAGACTGCTGGTTTCTTTGAATTAATGAAATTGTTATCTCAAATTTTTTGAGAAAACTTATTGAAAAACGAAAAAAATCTTGAAATGAATCAAGTGCCTTGGAATTATGAGAAAAACTTTCATTTAACAAAAGCCCTCATTTTTCTTAAATACAAAGATTATCTCAGATTTATGAGAAAAGTTTTTAATGGAAAAAAAAATCTGAATTAACGTGAATTAGGAAGATTATTATGCCAGTATTCTGAGAAAAGATTGTTGTTCTTGTTTTTCTGTATTAAATTATTATCCCAAAATTATGAGGAAAAAAAATAATGGAAGGAAAGAAATCTGCATATTTTTCTGAATAGATCGAATCATCATCTCAGAATTATGCTCTACCACTAAGTCACCGACGCCCCAGCTCTTGCTTTTCTGAATTAAGATTATTATCTCAGATTTATGAGAAAATTTAACATGGGGAAAAAATCTGCTTTTTTATCATCAAGGAATCTCTGAACCAGCTTGATTGTTGTCTCAGAATTATGAGAGAAGAAATAATGAACAAAATTCTTTCTCTGAATTAACGAGCATTGTCATGGTATCCTGAAAGATTTCATTTTTAAAAACCTAAACCTAAACTAAAATAAACTTGTTTTCATTATCTCAGGATTACGAAAACAATTTTTTTTATTTTTTTTTAATTAATGGAAGGAAACAAAATCTGTTTATTTTTCTGAATTAACAACGCTATTATCCTAGCTATATGGGGGAAAAAGTTTTTTTGTTTTTTTTTCTTTAAGAAAAAGTATCGAATTAATAGGTAAAGTTTTCATGGAAGAACAAAATTTCTTCTAAATCAACATGATTGTTGTGTGACTGTTTTGTAATTATGAGAAAACTTTTCATGGAAAAAAATTGAATTCATGAGATTATTATCCCAGTATTCTGAAAAGATATTTCATTACAAAAAAAAAAATAAAATAAAATAAGAAAAGCAAAAAACAACAACAAAAAGACCACATTGTTTTTCTGTACTGAATTAATCCCAGAATTATGAGGGGGAAAAAAACATTGAGGTTTTTTCTGAATAATTCAGATTATTATCTAGGCAAGAGAATGTTTTCATGAAGAAAAGATTCAAGGTTTACTCTTGTTTTTCTGAAATAATGAGATGATCTGAGATAATCTCGTTAAATTCAGAAAAAACAGTGAAGATTTTTTTTTCCATGTCAACTTTTTAATAAGTGAGATAATCGTGGTAATTCAGATCAAAGATTTTTGTCTGAAGTCAGTGGACTTCGCTTCTGCACCATGGAGCACCAGATGTGTGTACACTATGACATTCCTCCACTGGGTGGCAGCGTTGAGTTAAAGATGCCAGCAGCACGCCTGCATGTTCTGTAACACCTGCTTGACAGGTACAGCCACCAGCTTTTAAAGGAACCCAGGAGGAGTAATGTGGTGAAATTATTCTGATTATTAACTTTAAATAAAATCTGCATTAGGAAAATAATGGAAGAATTGACATCTTACTGGTTTAAAGGACATTTAAAAGGCAATGTTAAAACCTGTATCTGTGGCAGTCTGTGATTTCCAGGCTCTGTGGATCAGTCTGAATGTGCAGCCAAGACAGAAACCAGCAATGATGCAGTGGAATACATGTGTGGGCTTTCCACAATAATGAGGTCTGTGCTGCTGATGCAAAACATTCTCGTAAAACTTAAGATGAGAAAATAAGTTTCAGCAGTAAAATCTTACATCCGTAAAACACCGTTGGATGAGTAATGAGCTGAGGAGGAGGAGGCTGCATCCCTGCTCTGTCTCTTTAACCAGCAGGCTCCCTGTCACTCTGGTCCCTCCCATTCCTGCAGCCCTCCAGTGTTGCTGGCCTGAGATGGGAGCGCACACAGCGGCGGCACCATCACGGCCCGAGAAACGGGATAAACCTGGAAAAGAACAGGGGAAAAATCATCAACAATACCACATGTGTGCCGTGGAGAACAATGGGATAAGGACACAGTGATTCCACTCACACCGGATCTCACCGCTCAGCCGCGCGCTCTAAGAAACTCCGATGTTGTCGTCGCTTGTGATTTGCGCTTTTTCTCCTTTCTCCTTGAGCGCTGCTGGTACAAAGGCGCCTGGTGTGGAGCAGCAGCAGCACCTGGGATTACGCTTACATGAATGGGGCAGAGTGAGCGGACCTGCTAAACCCGGAATAGTAGACGGAGACAGTGAGTAAACCCACGCAGGATTTAAAACACTTTCTTCTTTCTCTCCGTGGGAGCCAGATCCCCGTGTCACCCTGCGAGGACAGATGCTGTCATTGTGTCGTGGCTGAGATTTAAAAGAAAAAAAAAATCTTCTCAAAGTGTCCTATTCTGGAATAATGCATGAGAGAGACTGCAGCTTTTTATTCCTTTTCATGCCCCGCACATTCCCAGTTATTCCAGTGGCTGAGCAGCCGGTTTCTCTTGTTCACACTGGGATGTATTGTTGCATCTGCGCAGCCCACGACAAGTGTCAGCAATTAGACTGTGTGTGTGTGAACGGGTTACCTAAAGGCCTGTTTTAAACACTGCTTTCTAACTGTAAGTGGCCATTGTTGTCGAGAAGGATTCAGTGGAGAACAGGACTGGGAAATAAGGGGCCAAACCGTGCGCCCTTGGTGTGATTCTCCAGCGTGCGCGCGCCGGGGTCGGTCACAGAGATAGATTAGACACAATATGGTGGAACCGGTTGGATTCATTGAGGCGTGGAAAGCGCAGTTCCCCGAGTCCGAGCCCCCCAAAATGGAGCTGCGATCTGTTGGTGGCATCGAGCAGGAGCTGGAGAAGTGCAAAGCGTCCATCAGGCGCCTGGAGCAGGAGGTGAACAAGGAGCGTTTCCGTATGATCTACCTGCAGACCCTCCTGGCCAAGGAGAGGAAGAGCTATGATAAGCAGCGGTGGGGCTTCAGGAAGACGCCTCTGGGCGAAGGGATGGACCCTGCGGCCACACAAGGCGCAGAGTGCCAGTCCCAGCAGCCGCACATGCAGGAGACTGGTGGAGTTGGAGTAGGAGTGGTTGGTGGAGGGTATGGAGGTGGTAGTATGGATAGGAGCCGCTATCAGCCTCTTGGAGACGGAGCTGGGAGATCTAAACCCAGGCCTCCACCAGCCAGGAAGTCTGCCTCCCACGGAGACGGCCTGGAGTCAGCCTTTGAGGTCCCCCAGCAGGCTGAGTCGACATCCTGCGACAACCTCGACGGCCTCTCGCCATCCAAGCAGAGAGGCGGTATCTCCGTGTCGCCCCGCAGGCTCAATGTGCCACCCACAGAGAAGGACCTGCCGTCTGACCCCAAAGACAAGATGGGGATGGGGCTTGGCGTGGCAGCTCTCAGGTCCAACTTCGAGAGAATCAAACGGGCCAACTCTCACTCGGCGGGGGATGTAGCAAAGGGCCAGGAGAAGCAGCTGCCGCCACCGCCGCCGCCATTCTACTCTAACATGGAATTCCACCACGAGAGGGGACTGATCAGGGTCAACGACCGGGACGTGTCAGACAAGATCAGCTCACTGGGCAGCCAGGCCATGCAGATGGAGCGGAAGAGATCTCTTCACTCTCTCCCAGGTAACCTCGCCACAGTGGCGGGGGAGCTCCGCGCCAGGCCGGTGTACAGAGGCCGGTCCACTGAGAGCACTTGTGGCTATGATGCTGAATATGAAGATGGGGAACCCAACCAGCGACACTCAGGGAGGGCCAACGGTGGCAAACCTCCACCACCTCCTTGGCAGCCGTCCGAGTTCCAGGCGTACTCCAGTGTCTACGTTGGCGGGGTGATGATGGGTGAAGGTGGTGGCGGCGATGGGAGAGGTGGCGGTGGAAGTGGAAGTGGTAGTGGAGTCACAATGAGAGACATTGGAGGAGGAGATGACCACCTCCTGACCTGGCCACGCCGTTCCTACTCCCCGGGGAGCTTCGAGGATGTCGGTGGAGGCGGCGGCTACACGCCAGACTGCAGCTCCAACGAGAACCTGACGTCCAGCGAGGAGGACTTCTCGTCAGGTCAGTCCAGCCACGTCTCACCCAGTCCCACCACGGCCTTCCGCCGACCCTTTAGAGAGAAGAGCCGCTCGCCGTCCCAAAACTCCCAGAACTCGCAGCACTCGTTCGACAGCAGCAGCCCTCCGACGCCGCAGTCCCAGAAGCGTCACCACCGGCAGCAGGGAGGCCACGTGGTCATGTCTGAGGCCACTATTGTGAGCGTTCGCAAGACCGGTCAAATCTGGCCACCTGCTGCCCATCATGACCTCGTGCCCCACGGCAGAACGTCCCATGACAACAGTTACCATGGAGACCACCTAGGTGAGTGGTGGCTGCTGTCTCGAATCTGTGTGCTGGTGGGGAGCAGGTGGGCTGGAGTGTAAAGCACATTTCAGACCCTGTGCAGGAGCAGTGTGGCTGGATGAGTGTGTGGGAGGAGGAATGAATGAAAGCCTGAGTGAATGAGTGTAATTCTCATGTGTTGGCATCTCTTCTTCTGCATTTTTCACCTCTTCCTCACATCTTTCCTCTTAAAACCACAAAGCAGCCAAATGTTGACGTGATTGATATTACGGGCGTGATAGTGTGTGTGTGTGTGTGTGTGCGAGCCAACACGCAGGACTGTGTGTTCTTTGGACGGCCCCGTGTGGGAGACAGATGAAAGATCCACCTCTGCTTATTCTTGGAATGTCAGGCGGGTGGATGAACAATAAATGCGGTCAGTCTGGGTTGAAACTGCAGGTCTAGCCTCTTTCAGACGACTCCTCCGGCTCTGAGTATGGAATTCCAATCACAGGTGTCTGTCTGCATGTCTGTCTCTCACTTGGCTTCTACAGAGTCGAAAACAATCCCCTGAACCTCCGGCTGGATCTCCTCACCAGCTCTTAGCACAAAAGAAATCCTCTCCTCAAACCATTCGGTGCAGTAACCCTAACTACTTAATTGTAGCCTTAGAGCCAAGGTACCTGTAGCAGATACTTGTGCAGCCTGGAGCTCACCGGGCAGCGGCTAACTTTGGCTGTCAGGCTCAAGCCTAACAACAGTGGAGCGTGTTGCTCAAAGAAGCACATTAAGAGGGGCTTAGTTTGCTGTAATTCCTCGCTGAAGTTTCCACTGCAGAGGCGGTGCCAGCTCACAAGATGTGAAACCAAACACTGCTCGGGTAGTTCAAATATTTGACATCATATTTAGTCACTGAGTGTTGTTTACCGAGGTGCTGTTAGCCTGCACATTTTTGCTTGTTGTCTCTCTCTGGTTTGCTGCTGTTGGATTGTAACAGATTTGGTGCTGGCGCCCAGCTGGAGCAGACAGGCAGCAGGGTCCAGGCATCACACGCCTGCTCCAGTGCCAGGATGAAGTGGAAGGAGGGGAAGAGGTAGTCGGATGGTGAATGGGAGAGAGACAGAGAAGGAACTGGAGCAGATGCAGGGGGAGAATTAGAGCACTGAAAGATAATGATAATAATAGTAATAAACTTTTACGTGCACCATGTGCTTCACATTTCAACAGACAGAATGAACCTTAAACAGGCCAACGAGGCAATTCAATATAAAAGGACATTTAAATACAATTAATCATAAAAAAAATAAGCTGGAAAAAAGATACTTAGAAGGCATTATAACTTAATATCAGCAAAACTATAAATCATAAATCATAATGAAGAATTGCAGCAGTGCTAGGTGTAAAAAGTCTCAGTTTCAGGCCTGTATCACATTAGTCATAGCTAGTTAAAGGTCCAGTATGTAGGATTAGGGCGACAAATTGGCAGAAATGCAGTATAGTATGATGTTTTCTTTACGGCAGTGGTTCCCAACTGGTGGGTCACAGTCCAAAAGTGGGTCACGTGTCCACTCTGAATGGACCGCAAGTGACTTGCAGAAGACAAAAAACACACTATATTTTTTAAAAACACTGAATTTGCAGCACATAACTTTTATTTTTAGGTGGCGTTTCTTGCTGTAGAGTAGGTGAGTAGGTGACTAGCTGACAGCGACTCGAAAGACAGCAAACTAGTCGTAAACTGTATGGACCTTGAACTAATGACTAAAGAGAAATCTGGACCCTGTGGCTGGACCAGTTGCTGGAACAGTTTCAGTTTCTACGTAGGGTCATTTGTGTTTTCATATCGTCCAACATACTCAGATGTCCCTCCGCAATGAGCACTGTCTGAAACACTGATTTTTTTTTTTTGACATGAAACAGCTTTAGGTGTTTTTACTGGTTTAGATCACCCGTTCTGTTTGTTTTGGAGAGGAAGAGACCTCTGCGGATAGTTCGGCTCCCGGTAGTAAACCTCCTCAACAATGAACGCTGAAGGAATTTGGATCAGAAGGTTCAGCCGTTTGCAATCTGAAGTCCTCACCGCTTGATGCCACCAAATCCCCCCAGAAAGTGAAGAGATATGTTTTTAGCTTTCTTTTAAACATATTTAGTGAGCTAGTCCCTGATATCTATAGGTAGTGTGTTTCATAGCTTTGGGGCGTAATTGATAAAGGCTGCATCCCTGATCTTCTCCGGGTTGTTGCTGGAACCTCCAATAAACCAGCAGCAGATGATCGAAGTGTGCTTGAGGGCAAATACTCAACAAGGGATTTAGCAATGTAGCTTGTTCTGAGACCATTTAGGGCTTTGTATATAAGGAGGAGGACCTTGAAATCAATTCTGAATGTTACAGGAAGCCAGTGCAGAGGAGCTGAAACTGGACTGATGTGCTCTCTCCTCTTGGTTCTGGTTGATAGTCGAGCTGCAGAGTTTCCAGCATCTTTTTGATGTATAAATACTTTAGCTAGCCGTTTTAGCCGTTTCTAAGGTAGAAGAAAGAGTGTAAGCTGAAAAGTTAAAGCGAATTTAAATGATGCGAAGGCCTAATATGATAATGTTATGCTGTTGTTATATGTGATACAGGGCCAAAGACATTACTGTCATCATTCTGGGTAGCATTACTGTCTGAAACCTGATGCCGCTCATCGCCTAAATATCCTGAACAGCAAGCAGGTCTCTGTGCATCTATAATTCATTTATTTGAATAGAACCACTGACACAGTGGCCCCGGTGGAATCATCTAAAATGTTTTTCCAGACCAGACGCGACGATCAAACTGCAGGGTCCCATCCAGTCCGGAAAACCACCTCAGACATATCTGCAATGAAAGTGAAAGACATCTTCTCTGCTTAATTACTTTTCCCTCCCTGATGACAACTAACAGGCAAACACCATCGACAATTATGCTAACATTTGTAGCTCTAACAGCAATTAAGATTGTGCACAGTTAGCAGATAGCGAGTCCCCAGCAAATGGCCAGCTAATTCCCCAGCTGCTATGTTTAGGATTATCGCTGCACTGTCTGCTCTCTTTGTTTTAACATCTTTTCCACAACAGTGAGCCCTGTGGGGAGTGAGGCGAGCCGGAAGAGCAGGGATGGAGATGGAGGGCTGGTTGGAGGAGAGGGTGAGGGGTGAGGGGTGGGGGGGGGGTTACAGACAGTGATGCATTTAGTGGGATAATCTGGACTTTGAGCATAAGAAGTAAAAATGTTGGTTAGACACCCTGCGGAGTGGTTTTGTTTTCTAGTCCGGGTTTAAGCCGAGGGCAGACGGGCGTGATGCTGCCAGAGAAGGTGGTGATAACGATGAATATTGCATCATTTCGGGGGCCCCGGCGGTGTGTAGTTTCAGCCGACGGGAGCGGAGCGGAGCGTGGAGAGGATAGTAAGGGAAGACGAGTGTGTTTTTGGTGGGCGGCTGATGATAATAATGAAGAGTGGGACGGTGTTTTGAGGGAGACTGAGGGAGGCAGAGTGCAAGGCAGAGCTGTCGTTTCTCGCTTCATTGGTCAGGGATGCGGGGGCTGCAGAGAGGCACAGATGGGAAGAACTCTCCCGTTGCGTAACAGAAACGCACAGACCCTGGCTCACACACAAAGACACACACACGCTTGATGTTTACTCTTATACCTCGAGGCTGCCTTCAGCAATAGGTGTGCCCGTATGTGTTCAGGTACAGTAGGATGTTTCGTGCCGGCGGTTGACCCGAGTCTGGAGGAGTCGTTCTGATCTATAGTGATTACTTCTCCTCTCTTCTCTGCATGCCAGCAACAGTCGTAATTGCCTCATGGTGTGTTTTGTTTATTTAATGTTGGGGAGGGTTTCAGGATGAAAAGTTGACATGCTGAGCCGAGTTTGTCTTTGTGACTACGACAGACAAACTGAGCGCAAGATTAAAATAGAGATATCTCCCTCGAGTGTCGTTCGGTGGGAAAGCAGAGACGCTTGGCAAGGTAAAGCTAAAACATGTTCGGAGGCACAACCTTCAGCTGCCAACTTCTCATTTTTGAACTGAACTGAACAAACATGAACGCCGCAGTGTTGCGTCGAGCATTCATGCCGAGGTTAAACGACTGACAAGTCCCTTTAACGTCGCCATGACTCAATTCGTCATCTCTTGCTCTGACAGTGAAGAAATTCTCATTTAATGGAGAATATGGATTTGGAAAGTTTCCCTCAAAGGTGGAAGAAGTATCAGATTTGTGGAAAGGTGAATTGAGATCAAAACCAAACCCCACACGATTAATCCGCGGAAAGTTCTACTGAGGTCAGCCCGTTGAAGAAAGGGAGCTTTCACTGCTCTCTGTAATGAAATGGGTGGAAACCAAAAATGGCATGTTTCTCCATACGCTCTTTCCATTGATTCATTTAAAGGGAAATCTGCCTCTTAGCCAGGGAATACCTGTGGGTTTGTGTCTCTGAGGGGCGAGGATGCCAAAGCAGAACAGACCTGAGAAAGCTTCAATGGCTGTATTGTCCACAGCCTCCACCTCCCTCAGCTGGGTCCCGTCAGCGGCTGTATTTTTAGGCAGGAACAACCTCTTGCTCTCTTTCTGTAACCTCTCTGCTCTCCGGGTTATTTATCACTTCATTTTATGACTCCCCAAACTATCTGGATTGGAGATACCACAAGAGCTGATGGAAAAAAGTAATTTCAGTTGTAATTTGGGTGCCGGGGAGGAGAGAGGCCGCCATGTGAGGGGGAAAGTGAACCACTGTGAAGCATATTTATGGACATTTAAATTTGTAATTGATGTGAAATTGTAGCGCAAAAGACATGAGGCAAATTGAGCTGTTAGCCCGCTAACACATGACCTGCCCAGAGTGAAGAAGGAAAATTGTTGCCTCTCTCAGTGAGAGTACCAGCTCCGAACCGTAGTTGGGAACATGCTGGCTTATTAATATCAGTGATAGATTTCAACCAAAAATAGTAAACATTAGTTGCGTTTTGGCTGATCGGTCACACAACAGCGGCATTTTAGGTGCCTGAAAACGCAGCGTTTTGAAAACGGGTTCCACAGTACAATATTTTGGAAACAGCACCGTCTCAGTTGTCATGTAAATTTGCAATATGCACAAAAACGGGATTCTCCGCACATGCGCATTATGGTTCCAGTCACTAGGCATGCGTGAGAAAGTGGACCATCACAACAACAATGGCTGACTCCCGAGCTCTGTTTGTGCTGCTCACCCTGTTGAATCCATCAACGCTTCTCCAGCAAGGTGTAGCTTTACTGTAGCAACTCCAGCTCGTCTTCCGTCTGGACAAACGTTTGTGCGGTTGCCATTTTGTTTGTTTATACATCGCCGCTCTGTAGAAGGAAGCAAATGTGTGCAGGCGTGCGGTGTTTCATTACAAAGTCACACCACCAACTACCGGCCTGGCATGTATACTACAGCGTTTTTGGTAATTTGAACGCTTAACTTTTTTCAAAACGAAAATGAGAAATGACTCTGTTTGTAGCGGATCGTTTTTGTGTAAACGTGGTCTTAGTAAATCACTTTATTTCGCATGACCTCCGTTTTGGATTCATGAATAGCTGGTGGAACCCAGTCCTGCTCCACAGTGAAATATGTTGTTGAAACAACAGTTAATGTGACTCGAGAAGTCTAAAATGACTTTAACTTTCAACCATACTCACCCCTGTTTTAATCTGTTTGTCTTTATACCTGCAAGGCATCAAACGAAACCTTACTGGGCGTGTGGGTGGCATTGTACGCATTGTAGCATGTGGAAAGGACAAAAAACAGTCGCTGAGAAAGGGAGAGGGCTTGGTGCCCTTGAGGGACATTTGCAGATCAAATGTAGTGATGTCATCAGTGCCGCTCTGTGTGTTTTTCTGGGTATTTTGCTAATTATATTTGTTATTTAAAGATGGAGTCAGACACCCATGGCCTTTCCCCTGTCCTGTGCACGAGCATGAATGCTCCCTGTTGCTGATTGGCTGGGACCTTTAACCTTTAACATCACAATATGAAACATATCCTCGCTCGCTTGCTTGGATGTCAGACTTGTCATGTGTTTTTCTCGGCAACAAGCGGATGATCAGTGAAGAGGATCCTCTTCCTCTCTGAGCCTTAGCGTGTGCATATGTGCAGCCGCACCATGTGATTCAGCATGTTCTTCCATGTGTGTGCGGGGGATGGGGGCCGGGCAGAGAGAAAAGGAATGATGGGAAGAGACGGCTCACGAGACACAGAGAGAGATTTTGTCAGTGGTACCTCCGGCCAAGCTCACATGCTTACAGTAGTCCGGCGTGGCACAGTGACCCCCTTTTCACACTGAGGGAGGGGAGGGGAGGAGGGAGCGACTCTAACTCTTAAAAAGGCCTGTTCAGTCTGTGCTGTTGAGCGAGCTTGGCAGAGAAAGCCTCGGTTACCTCAGCCGTCCCCGGCACACAGGAGCTGCAGGCTCACAGTCGGGCCCTGAGTGGTGGAGAGGAGAGGAGGAGAGGAGAGAGGCATGGGAGGATAAGAAGGAAAGATGGATGTGGAGGGAGGAGGGAAAGCGGATCTGCCTTTCCTGCCAGCTGGGTGCTCTGCTCAGCCTTTCATTGGGCTGGTGCAACCTGCTCGGACCAATTACGCTGCCACAAAACAGACCCTTTGTTTCCTTCGCTGGGATCAGTTATGGAGGAAGAGAACTTTCTGAGAATCCTGTAAACTCATTCAAGATTTGAGTTTTTGGCTTGTCTGTGTTACTGCCTGCAGTTTGTTCGTGTTTGTTGCTTGGTTGATATGACGTAGCATCATGCTCCTGGCAACACAGCCTTTCAGTATACTAAAAAACACAATATAAAATGCAACTTGAATATGATCTAGTTATATGTACAAATATGTACAAGGCAATCATGTCTGGTTGTGCTGCATCCCCGTCCAGCCTGGCACTGAGGCGTCTGTGGCATTACTGGGTTGGCAGTGGGCAGGAGGGTGGAGCCGCTCCAGCAGCTACCCAGTGAGAGTCAAACTGCCTGGCTTGGTTTGTGGGTCTGGAGCGGCCAGGTTCAGACGCAAGCCTGTATCTGATCCGTGTGTGTTTGATGCACGTGGGAAAACAGCTTTAAGGATGGGGGTGTTTGTGTGTCCACTGTCCATTAATTTGAGGGCCGGGGGGGATTTTCGGACATTCATATTAACCCTCGGGTGCAGGGAAGCAGATTGGATGCTCGTAACTAGTCTCTGCAGACATGCAAATACACACACACACACATAAACACAAACTCACAGACCTCCATAGGGTAATTACTCTTCCCTGCTTCTGTTTATTTCTTCTCCTTTTCTGTGTGTGCTTGTGTGCTTCCCATGCCAAGCATCCAGCCACAATCTTTCCTCTGGTGACCGACAGCTCTTGTTAAAAAAAAAAAAAAAACTTGGAAAATCCCCTCCCATAAATTCTGGTGACTCTTTTCTCCCCATGTGAAGCTGCTTACTCTTTTGAACATCGGCCATCTTGGCTCTGTGTAACATGGCCCACGGTGTCGCAGTCGCTGAGCTTGTCATCTGGATCGGCCACAGCGCAGGAAAACTGTGCTAGTTAGCGCTAACCACTCACCACAGGCCTTGTAGTGTGAGTGCTCCCTGGTGTGTGTGTGTTTGTGTGTGTGTGTGTGTGTGTGTTTGTGTGTGTTCTGGGTTTCTCCGCGTATCCTATCTGAGCTGCATGGGCCGTTAATCACAGCAGCTCTCTAAGGGACCGGGTTAATGTTGGGGGGAGTGGGATGGAAAGAAAGACTTAGTTTATGGTCTCTGGTTAAGACCACAAGGCAACGTGGCGTCCATGAAGATTAATATCAGAATGACCCGAAAGGCCCTCAGAGAGAATTTGTCCAGATTTACCAGTGCTAGAGAAGAGGCCTTAAAGGAGCACTCCACCTATTTTACATGTCAAAGTCAATTTGCTGTTCGCAGGGAAACTGTCAAACAGTTGTATAATGTCAGTGGCTCTGGAGGAGCTCTGTCAGGTCTGAGAATATGACTTAAGCCACGCCACTTTAGTCTCAGCTTGAGCTTAGAGACGACAGGAATCTAACAGAAAGCCTGTGTTACAAGCTGTGACTGTAGAGTTAAAGGTGCAATATGTAATGTGTGTCCACATGCTCCAAACTAATGGGAGGCAGCCACTGGTTTTATATTATGATGGGCCCCAGTGCAAGATTTTGCATCTGAGATAGCTTTAACTTGACATTAGACAACGTCAACATACATTTTACTCAGGAGTCATCAGTGCAAATCTATATATGAAAAAAAAGTAGTAGTTTTTATTTACTTTACTTATTTATTTTATTTTTATTTGAATTAAATTATTATTTATTATTTACTTTTTTATTTTTTACATTATTATTATTATTTTTTTTACTTTATTTGTGGTTTTATAGTTTATGTAAAGTAAATAGATTGTTACTAACTATTTATTCTAACAATTAAACAAAAATAAATCACAAAATATCAAGAAAGGAAATGTTCTGACACCTGTTTTCCTTGTTAAACAGAAAAATGCAACTGTACACCTTCTGAATTTAAATTTCTCAGTGTCACCCAGCTAAGATGTGCCTAACACCTCAATTAAATCATTGTGAAACACATTCAAACTCAACTGAAACACTCACCACCTCTGTTTTGATCAAAATGTACCCCAAATTCACAGTTAGAAGTGAAAACATTCTGGATCTACGCTCTATTTTTCCCCTCTGTCACTCGCTGCCCACTGAGCAGCTGCTCTCAGTCATTCCTCTGAGGCAGTCCATTAACTCAGCAAACTAAAGCGACAAAAATGGCCCCAAAAAACAGCCAGTGATGTCCTCAGCCAACCGCTGATAGCCTGTATATTCATCGAGTCGCTTAACCCTATTGACAACCCATCGGTGCAGCTCTGCCTGTTCGTCCTCTCATATTGAACTGAGGGTAAACGTGACATTACAGTGACTCACAGCTGCCTCTCGAGATACAGGTGGTATTACGAGACATTTCGGTGGATACTGCTGCAACACAACACATAGACGTCCTTGCCTATTGAAAATGTTTGCTCATTTTTTGAACGTTTAAAACAAAAATTCTGGCTCTACCTTAACATTGCATCTTACCAGAGTGCATCCTGGGAAATGTAGGATCCAGTGTTTTTGGCTCTTGACTCATATGCAACTGAAGGTCAGGATATCTCTGCTTTTCTTGTCTTCTGTTTCTTGTGAGTCCCTCAAATTTGGAAATGCAGTCCTGAATCACTGGAGTGCTCTTTTAAAATTGAAATTAAAATTGAAACCTGTCTCGTCATGCAAACATGTAAGCTTTAATCTCCACTCTTTAGTCTGGGAATTAGAAACTGGCTAACAATCAGATTAACCATTTCTCCTCATATAACACAGCTCACACCGCGCTGCGTTCATTACAGCACTAATGCATGATGCCCCATATATCACAGATGGGATTATCAGCACTCACACACCACGCCAGGTTATATAGAGTTGACTAACACACACAGAAAATGTGTGATTGGTGGTTTGTGTTCAGGCCGATGACTGCTGGAAGAGGTGTAGACACTCCTGGCTTTTAGAAAATGAAAATATATCACACAGAGCTTTTGTTTAATTTAATGAGGCATCCTGTCTCTTATTTTCCACTTCATTTCTTCCCTAAACCTCCTTTCCTTCACTTTATTATCACCTCTTCTCTCCATCTCATCCTGCCTTTTTTCCATTTCCTCTTCTTCCTCTCCATCTACGCTCCATTCACACAGCTGCTCCTAGTTTCCTTTTGCTCGGAGCCAATTAGAGGTGCATCACCTTTCCGTCTGTGATTCCACGGGTTTTCCACCCAAGAAAAAAAAGGGGGGGGGAGAAGCAGGGAGAGATCAAAGTCACGACCCCCCCTGCAGGAGCGAGCAGGCTCTCTCTGTAATTGTCCAATAGGGGTTTAACTGACGAATGCCTATAAAACAACGCAATCAATGCCAAATGTCAGCAGCCGGCCTCCTTGTTACAGAACAGTATGGAGTGCCGAGTCTATTCCCCTGCGCCTGCACGGCTGATTCTCTCAGTCTTTTTTTGTCTCTCTTCTCCTCCAGCTATTTCTGTTTGCCTACATGTCTTTCTTCTGTCTGTCTGTCTGTCTGTCCACAGTGCTCCTGTTCACATATGTTCAATCTGTGTAGCTTATGTGTGTGTGTGTGTGTGTGTGGACAGACAGTTAAAAGCTTATGATTCCTCAGAAAATGGGTTTAGTGGACTTTAATGGAGTTAACCTCGGCTTACTCTCAGTGGTAAAGGTTGTGTATCAGTGGGGGTTAAGCTATACGTAGGATGCAGCAGTTACTTTGTAAACATCCTTGAAAGCATTGATATCAGGCGCATCACTGATGCAATAACATACAGCCTGCATCTGTCCATAGACATATGATTATTGGTACAGTGTAAAGCAGAGCTGTGCTGAATTTCATTCTTACATTCAAAAGTTACACTCACTGGCCACTTTATTAGGTACACTTCAGTAGTATCAGGTTGGACCCCTTCTGCCTTCAGAGCTACCTTGATTCTTGGTGGCATAGATTCAGCAAGGTGCTGGAAACATTCATCATAGTGACATGATAGCATCACACAGTCGCTGCAGATTTGTCGGCTGCACATCCATGATGCGAAGCTGATCAGCTATTTGTTTTAACGAGCAGTTGAACTGGTGTACCTAATAAAGTGGATGGTGAGTGTATGTTTTCGAATTAATCTTTGAATGTCTATCTACTTAAATTTTGATGTCATCACTCTAAAAGAAAAATAACAAATCTTCAAACAAAATCCTCATTTTAGATATAGTGACACATTGTAATTAATCTTTTAAATCAATTTCTATAATGAATAAATGTACTTTATAGTGCTGTTAGGTGCTGCTGGACCACCCTGTCAGTACAGGTGCATTCCTCACTTTGTGTGCGGCAAATAGGAGAGCAAACAGTTTTCTAACCTCAGTGAAAATGTTGCTTTTAAAAGGCTAAATACCAGAAAATACGGACTGAGGCAGAATATTTCATTTGATAAAAACATATTGAACTTTGGATATGATTGAATATATGGCTTTTCAATGAATTTTGATTTTTGTACTTTACATTGCGCTGGAGTTATTGCAAATGTTTGCATCACAAGAGTCAAACAGTCCTACACAGCCACTACTGAAATCTAATTCTACAAATAGTATAATACCTAATACTGCGTAGTGTCACATCCAGCTCCAGCTGAGCACAAACGCAGGACAAAATCCCGACAAAGTGCTGCATGGTCAAAACATGGCCTCATTAAATGGTTGGTAGCTTGTAATATGGAGTGTGGGGTCCACATCTTTGCTGGAAGAGAAGCAACAGTGCACTCCTGCAGGGACAGACCCGTAGTTGTTTCCATAGCGAGGCTGAAAGGACGAAGCAGAGGGAGGAAGTGCTTCAGACCTTATTAGCTTTTGGTAGCTGCAGATGATGAAGAGCTACAGGATGAGACACCTTGTCCTCTCCCCCTGCCAGACGGGACCCAGGCACGCACATGCTCTCTCAGACTCTCTGCCTGTGTCCGTTACTCTGAGACACGAGCATGGATGCTGACAAGCTGTATTGCGGCACAGTCGCCAGAGGAAAACGTTGGCGTTGCACATTTCTGCAAATCACAGATGTACTTTAATTCATTTTATTTATATCATATCAAGGTTTTTTTTAAAGACGTTCTGATAACGTATATGTTGACTGTCATCGGGAGGTGGAGAGGATGGTGGGATGGTGTGATGCCTTGGTGTGACAATTTGCTTTTCAAACCCGAATCCTTGTTTCACACACTTTGCTGTTAACGTTTATAAGCAACTAAAGTTACTGATTCAAAATGGAACCAGCTCTAGCTTGTACACACACACTCACATTGACATACACAACACAACAAAGACCTTGTTACAGCCAGTCAGTCCTTCTTCTACCTTTACTGCTCCAATCTGGGCCCTCTGCCTCCTTTGGGCCTGTCAACTCTCCCTCTTTCTCTTTCTGTAAGTGTGTGTGTGTGTGTGTGTGTGTGTGTGTGTCTTCCCTGAGGCTCTTTGTTATTGGACTGTGTTTGCACTGGGCAGCTGGATGGGTTTGCTCAATAAATGGCACTTGTTTCGGGCTGCTGGGCTATTAGAGGCAGTGGCGTGTGTGTGTTACTGTGCGTGTGTGCTAGGTTTCGGGGGGCCAACCTGCTGTGTGAGTTGAGTGAGTTAGAGGGACACACAGAGGGGGGAAGTTGCACGAGAGGGAGGCTGCAGAGTGAGGTAGCCCTGCTATAAAAAATAACACATTATCAAATAAATGAGTAAAGTGTCTGGCGGTTGATCAGTGTTGCAGCTGGCTACTTGTTTCTGGTGAGTGCTCGTGGAGCGGAGCCAGTGGAAACGGCTGGACTCGGAAGAAGAACAACACTATAAAAAATGAATTTGATTTTGCAGCTCATCCAATAGTTTAGTTCAGCACTTGCACGCACACGAGATGCGTTGTTGCACACAGAAACCACAGATGTGTTAAAAAAAAATGACATCTTTGTAAGACTGTGAATGAAGCCAAAGTACAGTGAAAGTGATTGTATTGGAGCTTTGTGTCTCATGGAGTGTGCATGGAGCAGGAAAGAAGTCAAGCGTACAATATGTTTTGCATTCAAGTGGTTTGCAGGAACAGTGTGTAGGTTTTAGTGGCATCTAGCCACGAGGATTGTAGATTGCAACCAGCTGGAAGTTCTCCCCATGTGCCAAGCGTGAACTTCTGGGGGATTCCTTCAGCGTTCATTGTTGAGGAGGTTTTTACTGGAAGCTGAATTATCCGCAGAGGTCACTTCCTCTTTAAAGCAAACAGACCAGGGGATTTAAACCGGTAAAGCACAGAATGAAGTAGTAGTTCCCTGTAAAAAAAAAAAAAAAAAAAAAAAAAAATCAGTGTTTTTACAACTCGGTTTGGCTCATCTTGGAGGGGATGCTAACTACAGTGGCTGACACCAAAGTGTTAGTGTTTGATTTGTCAGTTCTGGGCTTCTGTAGAAACATGGCGGTGCAACATGTTGGACTCCATGGATGAGGAAACCTGAAGAAACCTAATGATTTTCCAGCATGGCACTTGTTGTAAATCTGGGGCAGAAAATGTTTCCTGCCTGGGAGCTCGTACCCATCACGGTGCTCATGGGCATCATGTCTCTGGCTAGAAAGTATTACACTGTGTCTGTTATATCTGCTCCTTTTCGATTGCGTCTTCTACGGGGTTACATCGGCAAAAGAGGACACTATTGAGGCTGTTTTGGTGCAGCCCCGCTAATGGTGCCCACAGCAGCAGAAGTGCTAGGCCGCTGAGCAACACTTGCCGGTGGACTTCTTTGCAGACTGTCTTTATCTGTGTTTCATCACCTTTCGAGTAGCTAAACCACTTCCAAATTACGCTGTGTAACCTTTTTTATCCACAACTTCATCCATCTTTGAGGGTAAGACGAGTTCTTCTTTCGCTTTACTGCTGCTTTATTTTCCCCTCTTTTCATTATGTCTGCGTAACTTTCACTTCCCCCTCAACTCATCCCCAGATTGCAGATTGATTGACAACTGTCGTTTAACTTCTGCTGCATGACACACTGTTTGGATCTATCTAGGTTTATTCATATCAAGTGTCATCATCATCGACATACATTTTATTGCAATCCCTACACTGGACCTTTAAGTGATGAAAACACAGACAAAAGTGGTCATTAATTTAGTGGCTATTTTTATTTCACTGTCATAAGAGGAACAAGACGGGGCGATGACTTTATGAATAATGTCACAGCTCACTGTTACAAAGATTTCATTTACAAAGCCGACAATGTTGGGTCATTCAAGTGGACTGTTGTTGTAAACATGGTAAATCTGACTCCACATGAAGGCACTAATAGATGAATATGGATTCAGGATAGATATTGCAGATGCTGTTTGGAAGATGTCTGCACAGATTGAGGGAGGAAACATGAGTGGATGAAAACTGCCTGTGCTGTGGTACAATCGATTTTTAGGAAGAGCAGAATCTGTTCTGTCTGAACAGACATTTGTTAAATGTTAAAAAAACATGGAGAAATGAAAAAAAAAAAACAACAACATTTTACCAGATGTGAAGACAAGTTTTATTCCCATTATGCTTCCTCTGACTCTGGCTCCTTTTATTGTGTGTTGTTTGTTGAGCCGCTGGTTGCAGAGGGGCCGGATAACTGCAGGCTCCTGGGAAAGATCAGATTTCATGTCGTGATCTGCCTCCCCTCCCTTTCCTCCATCTCCTCCCTGAATGCCCTTCGGTAACATCCCTTCTGTGATATCTCTTTTATGCCACTTAATATCCCTTTCTCTATCCCCCTGACCATTTCTCTCCCTCTCTCTGGCTCACTTTTCACTCAGCGCCATTCAGCCCGGAGCACACTACGCAATAAAAAAGCTGATTTTAAGCCCAATTTGGCCTTGACAACTGATTTTCAAGTTCATGGAGAGGCTGCAGTCGTCTGCAAAAATACAGGGCGCATCACCAGTCGGCTACAATTATCTGCAGGGTTTTAATTTGTGGCCTCTGAGCTCAGACACAATCGTAATTTATATCAAATGAGTATTATAACCACTGAGTTTTGGATCTGAATCTGAATCTTGACAGAAACCTGAATGGAAATCACTCGTCTGCAAAAATCCCTCGTTAAACGTGAGACGCTGATTCCTTCCACAGTCACTCAGACTTTTTAAAGCCGTTTCAGCTGCTGTCCGTTTCTGTCTTTCTGTTTCAGTCCATTGTTAGCCCTCCTTTTCTTCTGACGGGCGGCATTATCCGAGCCAGCAGCTCTTGGCCTGATCCTCCTCCCACGTACCTACCCAGGAGCAAAATGGAGACGAGAACTCTGTGGGTTTTTCCTGCTCAACCTGTGCGCCCCGAGCGGAGCCATTAAAAAGCGTATTTTCAAGTTACAGATAATTTACATAACTTTCAAACGATGCAGAGGCTTAAGACTGCTTAACAACCACTCTGGATGGTTTCTCTAAGAGTTATGCAATGTGTAAGTCGTACAGAAACCTTGTGCAAATAACTGCAAGATAACAAGGCCGCACTGAAGGCGTGTGATGTTTGCTCTGGGCTGATACTTTGACTGAGGTGGCTACAAGCCAAATGGGCAATTTGACTGAAACATAAGCACATCAAACACTGCGGGGAAAAAAAACCTTTGACACTCTGGTGTGTAAAATGTCAAATTAAAAAAACCTCACCAGCTGATTTGGTTCACTTGACATGGACTTGAATGTATTTCTCCCCGAGTTGAAAGAACAATTCAAGTGCCAGAGCTGCTTGTGAATGTAGGAGGAAGAGAATATGAAGTGATTCCTCATGTGCTGCTTTGTTGTGGGATTTGGAGCTTCCTCTGTAGCGTCCACATGGTGTCCACATGGCCAAAACTGTCTTATTTAACTCTGCTTTTTCCAGTTTTCTCATTCCTTGTCAGCTCTTTGCTTTTGCTTTCTCTCTGTTTTCCTTTCTCCTCTCCGAGTGCTCCAGTTTCCATATCTTCCTGTGTCATTGTCACTGTGGCTCCCTCTCATTTGGCCCACTTTGTGGACCTATAAATGGCAGAGCGTGCTCAGGGCGAAGCGGTTGCGATTGGCTCGCAGTGACAACTCAAGAAGTATTTTCCCTGTCACATCTGTGAGGAGGGCGTACAGTAGCTCGCTTTGTCGAATTTCTGCTGTGTGTGTGCGTCTCCTGTCCAAACCCCGAGGACGATTTTAGACATTAAACTTTAAACTGCCGCAGTCAGCCACTTTGCTGATCCTCCACTGCCTCCCCACATGAATACACAATAATACAGATATTTAGGAAACAAACTCACCATCTCACACACATTTAGAGATGAATACATATCCACTGATGATTACTCTCATGCACGCACTGCTCCGCCTCCCAGCCTAATCCCTTTCTCTGTCATCCATTATTGATGCTGTAGCCCACTTGTTGCAAAACTAGTAACTGACTGTGGTGACTCATGGTGTCAGATTCCCCCACTCCCCACCCAGCAGCCAACCTGCTGTGTCTACACACCCTCAGTCACACAAAAGAACACACACATGATTATCACACTTTAACACATCCTAACCTGATGGGTAAACCAATATCTGCAGTATAAAGAAGAATGCTGACTCTCTCTGAGCTACACTGCAGGGCAACATGCACTGATCTGTTTGCTTTTTTTTCTCTAACCGAGAGTCTTGAAGCTAAAGATTTGAATATATTGTGACATACAACAGAGAAAAGCTGACATTTGTAATTTTTTGCTTTAAAATGACTCAAACAGTCGATTATTAAAATATTAAATATTAAAATATCCGTAATTTTCTATTGATTGACTAATTGTTGCAGCTCAAACACATCAACAACAAATAGTGTTGAATCTCTACTTGCATATTCTCACACATATTTGTCCCAGAGTGGTCCAAATTTCACACTGAGTCACTTTTAATAACTTTTACACTGAGTCATGGGCAAGGAAACATCCACTCTCAGATCTAATGAGCATACATTGTTCCATTATACTGTACTCAAATTAAGTATGTTTCTAATTACTTGTCCTTAACATTAGAGAGCAGTTTTTCCCAAACCAGTTTATACACTGTGGCTGTCCACCTCTTAGTTTGGGTAAGAACCTCCAACATCTGACACCTGAGCTTTGACAAAGACCTAAAGAGGACCTATTGTGCTTATTCTTACACTTTATTTCTTCATACTGTCTGTCTCAATAAATTCTTACTCCGACCTCGTCACATATTGATGTGCTTGGTCATGGACTTTCCACGTCGACATGCAATGTGCAAGGAACCCTGTTTGTGTTGGTTGTTGACACTCTAGGACACTGCGTCTTCTTTCAAGATGCACTTCAGTTTTCACAGGAAATTCAACATTTACATATAGCCTCTTTAAGAATAAAAGCACTACAACCGCAAAATGACGTTTTTAATTTCCTTCAAGAGCAAACTCACATGGTTGGATTTAGGCAACAAAAGCATGTGGTTAGGTGGCAAAAAGAACAGAGTTCGGCTTTATAATGTTACGGGACACAAACCACTCTCTTGGGTGAAAGTTGGTGTTTGTTGGACCCATCCACCACTCCCGCCCGCCCCACTCGGACTTTTGCCAACTTATTTTTCGTCCTTGTCTCGCCGCATTTACCCCTCATGCCAGAGGGCGCCATTAAACTATAATGGCAACCGGACGCATATCATGCCAACATTAAAAGACACCATTTTTCTTTCATTTCTAATGCCGCTAGTCACTGCTGAAGCTCTGGAATTCGAGGATTTCAGGGTGAGACTGAGCTCTCTGTGCAAGATGCTCTGTTTTAGCGGCTGTCTCATCAAGCCCCCACGCGTCATCACTGTGACCAGTGTCGGAGAATATCGTGAAAAATCACCAGTAAAAGATTCCAAACCAATATCTTCCCGAACGGAAATGTTCAGCAGGAATATGATTCGAAATCGGGAAGAAATTAGAAACACTGGCAACCAAGATTACAGGATTACAGAAAATAAGGAAAAGCACAATAAGTCTCCTTTAATGTCCAAAGCAAACCAAAGTATCCATTACTCTAAAGCCTCAACAACTCAACAAGACATCAAACAACACCAGTATAGTCAATGGGATGTTATCCTGTCAAATTCCTGCCTCCACAATTTATGTTCACAGGTTATAAAATGGTATGTTTACCATGCAAACACAGGATCCTGTTCTTCCAGTGCTGTCTGAACAACTTGGCATTTACAAGTGAAGATCAAGGCGAACTGTAGCAGCTGAGCTTTGGCTCTGAACACTGCAGAAAACAGGCTTAAAATAAAAGTCCTGCTGCAGCTACCGTGACTCACATAATCACTAATAATACCTACAACCCAGGAAATATTGCACAACACGATGACTCTGCCGCTGCAGAGTGCTTTGTGTGACCTCGACCGCTGTCGCTGAAGAGCCTGCCGAGGTTTGACGTTGGATCTAGCGCGGCGAGGCCTGTTTGACTTTGACTTATATCTGTAAATACCCTCGTAGCTTACAACTCAGCGTCCCTAAACAGTCACTTACAAGCAGATGATGAGCAGATACACACAGCAGAGTAAACAACACTACAGTAGGCTTGGCTATATGCTCAGTGATGTGGCTCCATCTGTCAGAGCAAATTTAGGTTAGTCAAGCATCATGTGAAACAGAGTGCAAATATCTAATTGACTGTGAGCTAGAAAATGGAGGGTTTGGGACAATGTGCGACTTCACATACTGGGATAAAAATCCTTATTATTTTCTTATTAGATACCCAAAGTGAGAGCTTTATTTCTAATTCTAATTAAGCATCTAGGAAAAAGTGTATAAACGTCTGATTGGACGTCCACAGAAGCCCCACAGTCGCTGTCTCAATGTCCTCAGAGGGATGAAAAGCAGCCGCAGCGCTGTGACAAGTGATTGACGTGGTGTTGACCCCGCCTCCTCTCTGCAGTGGATTGGACAGTAGCCAGAGGACAAGGTGTCTCGAGGAATCCCTGTGTCACCAGAGATGCTTTGGCACACACACACACACACACACACACACACACACAAGATAAAAAACACAAAGATAACCACACACAGCACTATTTACTCAAGACACACACTTCCTCCTGCTGGAGGCCTCGTCATGGGATCTTGACTGAAACGCAAAGAAGGTGCAGCTCTTTAGGTGGCAGGGGCGGATTAAGAGACAGTTGGCCCCTGGGCACAGCCGTGTAAAAGGCCCCACCAGCTCTCCTGTGTAGGACTGGAAAACATACACAGACTTTTTGTTGTAGTTGTTTTGTGTCTCTTTGACGACATCTTTGATCCTTTTTTGGTTGTTTTGCCCCTTTTGTAGTTACTTGATGTCTCTTTGTAGTTGTTTTGTGTCTCTTTGTAGTTATTACGGTCGCTGCGGTAATTTTGAGGAGGTTTTTTTAAAGGTATTTTGTGTCTCTTTTTTGGTAGTTTTGCGTCTTTTGTGGGTATTTTGCATCTCTTTGAGGTAATTTTGTGTCTTTTGTCTTTCATTTACTGTCTCTTTTTGGTAGTTTTGCCCCTTTTTGCAGTTATTTTGTCGCTCCTTGTAGTCGTTTTGTGTCTCTTTGAAGTGATTTTATATTTTTTAAAGGTAATTTTGTGCCTTTTTTTGGTTGGTTTGTGTCTCTTTGCAGTCATTTTGTGTCTCTTTTACGTACTTTTGCCCCTTTTGTGTTTATTTTGTGTCTCCCTGTAGTAGCTTTGTGTCTCTTTGAAGTAATTTTTATCTCTTTAATGGTAAACTTGTGTCTCTTTTTGGTAGTTTTGCCCTTTTTGTAGTTCTTTTGTGTCTCTGAAGTACTTTTATGTCTTTTTCTAAATAATTTTGTATGTTTTAAAGCTCATTTTGTGTCTTTTTTTGGTTGTGTTGTGTCTTTTGTCAGTCGTTTTGTGTCTCTTTGAGGTAATTTTCTGTCTTTTTTCATTGTTTTCTGTTCTTTTCACTCATTTTGTGTGTGTATGTGGTAGTTATGCCCCTTTTGTAGATTATTTGTGTCTCCTTTTAGTTGGTTTGTGTCTCTTTGAGGTAATTTTGTGTCTTTTTGGTTGTTTTGTGTCTCTTGTAGACATTTTGTGTCTCTTGTTGGTTGTTTGTTTCTCTTTGCATTTCTTTAGCATCTCTTTGTTGTCTTTTTTGTCTCTTCCTGGTCACATTTTGCAGGTGAAGGCCAGGGGAATGTCCTGACACTTTGGGCCACTGTGCCAAATAGGCCTGTTCAATAATCCATCCATTCTCCCCCATTGGAAATGCTGCTTCTTTGAAAGCTTCTTCTCTGGTGTGCACTGTGTTACTGGCCACCGAGGGATGCCACTCCCTGCTGTGGATGTCTGTTAATGTGTGGGCAGTAATGTGTTTCTCTATTTATTGTGTGTGTGTGCTCTTGTCAGTCTGCCTGGAGTGTGACCTTGTATTGAAAACAGAAAGCGATCTATACGAGGACCTGTGGTGCCTACAGTCTGCTCTCCAGGCCAGAGGAAAGTGGAATAATTTTATTACTGTTGCGCCGCTCCAAGAGATATTCATAACTCTATCGATTACTTAAGTGAATCCTCGGCGAGGGCGCCTATCAGAAGACCTCTATAAATCTTTGAGCACAGGATGGTTGAACGCTCGTTTGTGTGTGATGACCGTACTCTGAATTTGTGGCAGTTAGGCAGCTATGTGGCCGGCTGGTGACAAACTATCCTTCACTCAGACAAGCTGTCACCCTGCTGTCTTTTCCTCAAGATGAAATTTTCTGCAGCGACACAAAACAAGCCAGCGAGCAGATTTATATCCAGCTAGTGTTGTCATGGTACTGGAATTTCTAACTTTGATACAGGAGCTTGAAAAATATGGATAGTCAATGCCATTTTCATGACATACAATTTAAAATTTGTATTAAAAGATGGTACCGGTGTATTGATACTGCAGAAATGATGAATGTGTTTGAAATATTTGGAACTGACATGTGTTGATAAGTCGATGTTTTTGGCCACATTACATCCAACAGACTGTTTCATTTGTTTTGGTAGTTGATGCTTTCCCTTCTGGGCTTGGAGCAACAGAGCAATAAGAGTATTTATGCTGTCTGGTTGTTTAACACAAGCACATAAAAAAAGCATTAAGCTACCTGCCATCTTCCCTCTGTCTCATGAAGACGAGGGCTTTTAGGAAACCAAACAGATGGCTCAACCGTGTGAGAAGACGTAGCGCCCCACACAGTGGAAACTTCCACTGTTTTACACTGACGCAATTAGCTGTAATGAATTGAATTAACCCGCCAAGGTAGAGATGGCTTCAGTGAAAAACAACACACACAGAGAATCAGATCCTCCTCTGGCAGACACATCGTGGCATCTCGCCTCGAGGCCTCTGTTCTTTCACGGCGAGGAACAGATGTGTTAGTTTTATGGAAGTGTGTTTGGATGAGAGCTCAAGTGAGATTTTGGATCGGAACGTTTATGCGCGTGTGTCGATGTGTTGGTGTGCGCTACCGTCTAAAAGCTTCATGCAGCTGTACTGGATACACAGCTGAATCCTCAGAGGTGTCTCCTCATCTCACTCAACCTTGTGACCAATAATTATGTAGTTTTTCACTTAGGGCAACGTACTGTCCATAAAGTCCAGAACACACTAAGGTCTCAAACTGTCCTCTCTTGTCTTTCAGAGAGGCCTAAATGAGGTTAAAGTCACAGTGAAGTAGCAGTTGGAGCGTCTTTAGCTTCTGCAATGTGACAATGTAGAATACAAGAGGGATTTATTTAGTTTTTTATACGTATATAAAAAAAATGATTGTCTTCTATTTGAGTCTTATATTTAGCATATAATGAGAGACAAGTGTACGATAAATGCACAGACATTATAACTTTGAGATGGTATTTTCTATTTCACTCTGTCTTTAAACATATACGATGCAGGAATTGTCGGTTACTGTGTGTAAACAGTATTGCCAGCAAAAGTTGAAAGCCCCCAGCTTTGTCCGCTCGCCATTTTGCATTGCTATATTTGCATTTTTTTTCACCCTACCCGCAATTTTCATAGCTTCCTCTTAGATGCATGCTGCTTACGGTCAGCGTCATGACGTGCCGAACGTCCGGAACACAACAAAATATGAGGAAAATAAGACAATAATGGCAGACGGTAGAGTCTCTGTCGATAAATACACTTAAACACACCTAGAGCAGGTCATAAGTGATGATAGAGAAGGGTTACTTTTGTATGAGTCTACTCTGTGTATCTTTAAGGTGGGGTCAGATTTAATACAAAGCTAATTTCTGCTGATGTAACAAGTGTAATTTGTAGTCCAGGTTTATTTGCAACATCACCAAGCTGAGTCTGTGTATGTGTGATATTTGAGACTGATCTCAGAACTTAGCAGAAACTCCACCTTGCCGCGTTATTTGCACCATTTATCCCTTAGTATGTTAATTATGGAACCTAGGGGTGAACAGTTAATCAGAATTTATCATAGTGGTAATATGGCCTACTACAGTTTTAAATTTGCAGGTGACACAATATTCGTTAGAGGTGCAATATGTGTCAAAATACCATTTTTACCGCATTTAGATATTTTTTTAAAAACCGTTCAGCCCTATAGAACCATACAGCTTTGTCACATTTTAGGTGGCGGGGGGGAAAAATCCATACAGCGTAGTATCGCGATATTTTTTGTTTGGCAATATTGTATCGTCGCATGGACACAAGTATTGTTTTTTTTTTGTTTTTACTACATAATTTATTTATATTTAAAATACAAATTAAACATTTGTAACAGTTGTTTTTTCAGTTTACTAGATACATTTGCTGCAATAATGACAACTAAAGTAAGATGAGCAGGATAACTACTTTATTTTATTTGAATAAAACTGTTTTTGACTGTTCCTTTGGGGACACAATTTGCTAGTGAAAATAGGCAAAAACACACAATATATTTTATGGCAATGCTCAGCATATCCCAACATGTTTAAAATTGCAATAATATTGTATCGTGACCTATGTATCATGATAATATCGTATCGCGGGGCCTCCGGTGATTCCCACCCTTGTTACATTGCGTAACATTTTTTACTGAGATTGAAACATTTTCAAGTCACGTAGACGCGTCTATACCTCAATTTGGATCTGTTAGTGTCCACTTATGTTGTCTAACTGACTTTGTATGTCTTAACACTCTTTAAGTCTGCAGCAATTAGTGGATTCTTTTTCACCTCATTGACTGCAAACATAGTGAGTTAGTCTGATTAGCAGCATGGCCGGATAACACCATGGCTAAGGTGGAGAGCTTGTAACCTTAAGATTGCAGGCAAATGCTGAATTAAGGTGTTTCACTGATCAATAATTAGAACCGCTCCAGGATGAAGTTGTTCCCACATTAACAAGCCCAGAAAAAGCAGTGTGAAGGTGTCGTAGAGGAGGCTGGTCAGCCACTGGAACAACCGCTCTGTTGTATGTGCACGTCAGGAGAAAGGAAAGCTTCTTGTTAGCTTTGATTAGCGTGTATCGCCCTCCAGTCGATGCTGTTTGGCCTGCTGTCGGTTGGCCTGTCAGTCAGTCTGGTAATGGGCAAGTCACAGAAAAGCAGCGCCAGCACATTAGCTGTCACTTAAGGCAAGAAACCAGAGAGACTTATAGAGACTGAGATTAAGAAAGACAAAATGCACGTGTGCGTCTGCTGCTCTCCAATGTCATTCAGGACACACATGTAGACATACATGTAGACGCACACTGGCTGAGACACACGAGCTGGAAACAATTGTGATGCGTGCGAAGAGGAAGTGCAAAGCAGCCTGGTTCTGTCTGGACTGAAGATTGAAACTAAAGTGGCATGTTTCCAGAAATACTGCAGGAGAATTACATCCCGTCTCTGTCAGCTGGAGTGTTGATCATAGTTACTAAATCTCCGCCGCCTGTGAGTGTGTCTGTGTGTGTTACAGACTGCGAGATGATTTGTGGGAGAGGAAATCTTCACAGGGCGTCTGAGAAATCCGCTGCGATATAAAAAAACGTCCCGAAGCTTAGAGTATATATTAGAATAATTGCTGTGCAGTTTATGTTTTATGTCACGTTAATGTTCTGTACTATTTTGGCCAAAAATAAAGGACAATTTAAAATGCGCAGGCTTATAATAGACAATAAAATATGGACGTTTTTGTCTTGCCTCTCTCCCTCCTGCCTCGATGCTCCTCTGTGTTTATTCTCTGTATTTCTCTCTGACACTGTACTTTTAAATTCACGTCTCAGTTGAGGCTCTTATGTAAGTGAATTAGCGTGCAACGTAGCGTTTCATTTTTTATGTGCTGTGCTGGCGATCAGAGACAGGCTGGCTTATGTCATCCCTCTCCAGCTGAGGAGGAAGATTTATACGTGACGTTAAACGCAGTTGATTCTGCAATGAATCTGCAAACTTTAAGTACTTCTGTTTTTCTCTTTATCCTGTTTTAGTTTAAATCTTTGAAAGCTTTTCCACCAGCTACCCCAGCATGAAGTCCTGAAACTAAGAATACTTGACAGTAAGATTAATCACAATCAGAAATATTTTATTGATCGCCTAGGGGAAATTGTGATTCGTTACAGTGCCTAAGATGTAATGGAATGATAAAATAAAATAAAATAATAAAATAAAACGAAATAAAATAAAATAGAAATGAAAATGTACATTAAAATAAAAAATAAAATGTGCATTATGCTACAGGGTTTACCACTAATACTTAATGTATTAGCATATTAAAAATAAAATGTATATCGCCACTGTGCTATACAATGTATACACAGGATAAACAAAAATAAAATAAAAGTGAACAATTAACTATGCGGTGTGTATACACCGTTACGCTTTATTGTTTACCAACCTTAATATGAAATGTTTAACAACCACACATGGGGGTCATGTCCACATACTTTTGGCTAAATGAGTGATATAGCTCTAGTCTTGAGTACAGTTTTATGTTTGGGAATACAAATCTCAAAATAAAATAAAATAAAATTGAATTGAATTGAATCGAATTACATGAGATTAAATTGAATCGAATTGAATTAAATTGAAATCGTCTCTCACCAAGACAAACTTAAGTGTTCCACCTCTCCTAACACTCTGAGTGTTGTTACACTTTATATTACTGTCTACTCTTCATGGTAAACGTCTGTACTGCTTTGAGCCAAGAGGAATGTTGTCATCCTAACTTTTCACAGGACTAATGAACAGATGTTGTAATCCAGTCAGATGTGAGCTATTCGTAAAGGCAGTTACTGCAGGAAGTCTGAAGGACAAGACACTCACAGCAGCACCACTTCTCAGAACGTCCCCATTGAAACATCAATCCACCAGACTTAACAGCCAGTATGGGCTATTCCAGAGCATCACAAGTTAAATTGAATGTAATAGCAGCTATATCCAGGTTAAAGGCTGTTCTTCTATTCAGGTGGATAGATTGGTATTGACGGTGGGCCATTTTCTGTTGCCGTTTTAGTCTCAAGGCCAGACCTCCTGAGGAAAAGAAGCTATCTGCGGTAAAAAGCCATTATCTCCTTTTCTCTCTGCAAAAAAACAAAAAGTGCCGTCTCACTTATTTTTAACTGGCTTTAAAGCGGAAGCAGGGCAGGATGTGAGGGGAGATGATAAGCAGAAATTGTTAAATGCATCCCTGGTAAGAAAAGATTGTAGTAAAATATGAGGGGAACAAACGTAGAGAGGAGATTGGACTGTATTTGCAGGGTGAATGGATTGAAATGAATTGATATGGCAAACCTGTTAGCAAACAGTCTCCTCTTGACTCGCCTAGCAGATAAGGAGCAGTGTTAGCATTAATTTGGAGCTTTTCTTCTGGTCACCAGGCAAATGCAAATGCTTTTTTTATTTTTTTGGTCTCCGTTAACTCAGGCAGCTGTGACCTTTGTGTTTATGCCACTTTCCTGTCACGCTCAGTCCCTAAAATGGTTTTAATAGTAAGCATGTGAGGGTTTCAGACCCCCTTTCCAGATCTTATTTTCCAAACCTTAACCCCTTTGGAGATGGGAATAGTCAGATGTTATGAATATTTTACTTCAACCTGACCTTGGACCTCTTTCCTAACTGCTACCTGTTTAGAGATGGAAGTTAACCTGGCCTCAGACCTCTTTTCAAACCCTTAGTTAGCCCCCTTTTATCATTCTCCAACTGATTGTTTTTTATTTTTTCAATTAATTGATTCTTATAATTGTTGTGTTTGGGGAACATAGGAGCCTGCTAACATAGGAACGACCCTGGTAGATCCCTGTGCAGTTAGCTACAGTAGCTAATCCACAGGGCTTCTTACATAAATTCTACCCCTAAACCCTTTCACACAAACATTCAAGAACAATTATGATATTTTATGAAGAGAGTTGTCAAGTAGGCAACCAATGGCCCCAGAGCCACATGTGGCTCTTTAGCCCCTCTCCAGTGGCTCCCTGTGGCTTTGACCCAAAAATTATATGTAAATGACAGATATATATATATATATTTTAATTTTCCTTTTTCATTCAGTACATTCTCCAATTGTAAATATGTGAAGCCTATACTGAATAATGGAATCTGCTGCCTGGCACCTTTTCCTTTTTTTGCCAAACCTTGATAGCAGTGGCTAGTCTCGAGTCCCCTAGTTTGTTAGCTATGGATGCCAAATCCAAAAAGTAAAAGCCTTGGAATAAAGTAGAAAATATAGTAGTGCGTGGGCAGATTAGTTTGCTCTCACTGCCAGCTCTGCAAAGTTAAAGTACTGAATAATCACAGTGCCCTGCACAGTTGTCACCGTGTGACAATTAATAGACTATTAATATAGGCTAATTTAAAACTTTATAGGCTATGTTACCTTCATTATATGGCTCAAATATGTTTTGCAGCTCCACACAGATTTTGTTTTTATAATATTTGGTCAAAAATGGCCCTTTTGATAGTAAAGGTGGCCGACCTCTGGATTAGCCGTGTGGTTTCCTTGCAAGAAGCTCCCTATGCAGTTAGCTATAACAGATAATTTAGAGGGCTTCTTTGCTAGTTTGTGATTTGTGTATGTTTATTGGAAAGCTTAAAGAGGCTGCTTACCCTCCAATCTCAGTTTTGCTGAGGTCATGTGTCCTAAATCTCTACAGTGGAGGTGGCGCAGGCAGTGCAAAGTTAGTTAGGAGAAAGTCTAGTTTGAAAAATACCAGAACATTTTACAGTGCATTAAGTAATTTTGTGAATCTTTGTGAATCGTGGAGAATTTATTTAATTTACAGAGGTAATTAAAGGTTAATGTTTGAAAGAGAAAAGCAGGATTGGTGGAGCAAACAAAACATGACATCACTCAGAGGACTTAATGGCTTTCATGGAGGTAACAGCGTCTGTCTGGCCAGTGTTCCCTTGGTTCATTAATGTGGATATTTTCTACATGGGTGTTTATTTGCGGTCGAGGCTGGACGACAGCAGAAACCCTTCTGCTAATACTTTTAAGTCAGATGTCAGAAGCACGCCTATTTTGACACTGATGTCACAGTCACTCATCTTGTCTGTTTGAGGCTGATTCATGGATCTCAGGCGGAACATCTGACTGGGGGGACAACAGGGGTGGGACATCACATATGAGTGTGTTTAGGCTGTACATGTGTGTGTGTGTTCTTGCATGTCTTCAGCCGTGGTCGCCTGAATGAGAATGAGTCTATTTTCAATCCAGTAGGGTAATTTTTAAGGCGTGGAACATCGACTGACAGAGGAAGAGAGGGCAAAAAACAGATTTTTAAATAAACTCATCGGATGAGTAACGAAGAAAGGGGCCATAAAAAGCTTGCAGTCATAGGAGCGACCGCCGCAGGAACAAGTGCTGTGAAGTATTTTCAGACTGGGACACAACATAAGCAGAGTTAATTTTGCTCTGGAGGCAAAGCCTGTTGGAGCATATTTAAGACATGTGCCATTTGGTGACTCAAACAAAACAAGCCTGGGTCCCATATGGTTGTTGAAGAAACAGTCTGGATAATGCAGGTACTAATTTGGATCTCAGACACAAATGAGTGCGGCAGTGGACCTTTTTGGTTTTTTTATAATAATTATCTTCATAGTTAAATCCTGATAGTTCCCTTTACAAAGCTGTTGCACTGACTTTTCTGATAAAGGAGCAGTGTGTAGGATTCAATGGCATTCAGCGATGAGGAGTGCAGATTGCAACCAGCTGAAACTTCTCCCATATGCCAGGCATGCACCCCTGGTTAAGATTCCTTTCGTAGGCTAGGTCTGTTCTCTCTCCAAAACAATGGACCAGGTGATTTAAACCAGCAAAAACACTGAAAAAAACAGTTTCATGTTACAAATCAGTGTTTCTCTGATGCTGTTTGGCTCGTCACAGTATGGTCGCTAGCCCAGCACCTGCTAATGTGTGCTCACCTTTTACTTGGAGCTGGAACATTCATTGAGGTCTGTTCCTCTCCAAAACAAACAGACATGGTGATTTTAACACATATTAAAGCAATTTTATGTTAAGAAACAAGTATTTTTTTTCATGCAGAGGGGCTGCTTAAATGGTCGCCGACTCAAAAATGCAAATGGCCCTATCTAGAGCCAGTGTGTGGTTCGTCAGTTTCTGGCTTCTGTAGGAACATGACTGAGCAATATGGCGGACTCTGTGGACAAGGACCTATGCCCTATGTAGATATAAATGGCTCATTCTAAGGAAACGACACACAATGATTCATATTTTCAGATTATGCACGTATTTCTGTTAGAATATTAGTGGTTCAGGATCAGTAGCATCGTATTATCAACATCTCAGACAACAAAATAACGCCAAAAAATTCAAAAATAAAAGTACTAAACATGTAGTTCATCAAACTTGATGCTCTGAGCTAGTTGTGTACCCCCCGTCTGCTGCAACTTATCCAAGCTCTGAGATCTCTATGTAATGTTTTCCTGTGTAATTTCTTTACCTACATGTGATACCATTTCTCTCAGTTTCTTTTGTCAAATCTCATAAGTGGTTATTAACTTAACAGTGGCAGTGCACGGCTACTTAGCTGCCACAGAGTACAGTAAGTTATAGTAAGATCTTTAAGGTATACTGTGCAGGATTGTCAGTTACTGTTTGTGAACAGGCTCGCGAAAGTGAAAGTCTACCCCAGATTCACTCTCTTTTGTAATTTCGCTTCACGATATTTGTTTTTTTTTTGGCGCTGTGCCTCTTGTATACCTGCTGCTAATGGTCTGGCACCTGGACACTACCTTTTTATAAAACCCCGAGTGCTGTGGGGGTTATGCCTATACATGAAAAACACAGATAATAAGAAGAAACTAGCACTAAAGGCAGAGTCTCTGAGGAAAAATACACCACACACACTTCTCGTGGGTCATAAGTGATGATTGAGATTGATTACTTCTGTATGAGTGCATACATTGTTCTTTAATTTTTTCAGATTCCATAATAAGGCCAAAACCTTTGTGAATACTCGGCCTAAGTTGCTAAACAGAAATACCTCCCTCCTAAATGGAGTCATAATGGGCAGCTGATAATAGCTAGCCTCAGACGACAACAAGGTTATCACAGTTGACAAAGTTGTACATTTTACAGACCTCAGAGAGAGAGTGTGTGTGTGATAAAAGAGAATGTGTGGACCGCAGATAGCTTGTCAGCCCTCCCTGATATCGCCATGAGACCTGTGCGCTGTGTTATTGATGGCTTCAATTAGAGGCTGAATCGCACCCTGCCTTACCTGTTTATTATTTCTCCACACCATCTTTTTCTCATGGGTAACGCAGCTCTCAGGTTGCTCTCAGGGTGCACAGATAAATGCGATAAATGTTGCTGACGAGGCACAACAGCAACCAAACTGGAGCGGGCTGAAAGGACCGTGTGGGGACTCTCTGTACAGTTATTTGCCATTCTGTAGATGAAACAATTAACTGATTAATCAAAACAATATACCGCTTAATGATGAAAGGAATCACGAGTCGTAGCTGTAGATCATTTCCGACCGATGCTGCAGCGATCAGAGAGATATGAAAGGGGAGAGAACGCAGCTGAGATCCAGAGAGAGGTGAAGATGAACTGAAGCACATGCTGCTTTCCCACGCCCCTCCCTGTCTCTGCCGACACACATCTCCCTGCGTCTGTCTCACACACACACATACACACACACACCTACAGCCTCACACAGTTATGGGTGACTTGGTGATCATTTTGGTGTGCAGTTGGAGTATCACTGGTCTACTAACGTTGAAAAAGTGGGTCACTTGAGGGTCTTGCCCCATTTTTTAAGAGAGGGGGGGCTATTATTTATCCTCACTCGAGTGTGACGAGGCCCCGATGCCCTTTGTCTCACTTCTCAATGGATAATGGTTTCCCTCCCTCTCCTCTCCACCTCTCTGCCTCTCTCCCTTTCTGTCCGTCCTTGACCACTGGTTGACTCAGTATTGCCTCAGGCTCATTGCCAAGGGCTCACGACTCGGTGCTAAAAGGTTACTTACTTTGGCCAGCGCTGCTGAAGAGGGTGTGAGATCACTCAAATGTTGCTGAGCGCACTGACGACCGTGTGTCAATTTGTGCGTGCCCGTCGACTGACGTGTTTATTTTCTAATTTTAGTGCCAAGTAGTGTTGGTGAGAAAGGTGGAAGACTCAACATTGTACTTTAGTACAGTTTTGAGATACTTGTTCTTGATTATTTCCATTTTGTTTTCCATTTACCTGACAGTTATTGTAACTACTGTTTAATTGCCTGTGTTTAACAGTAGCCTTTAAAGTTGTTTCAGTTAGTTCCACTTGCTGCAACATTTCCGCTCTAACTGTGCTACTGTACTGTATTGTATTTGCTCCTGGTATTCCTAGGACCTGATCACACAGTAAGTAATGTAATTGTAATTGTTTTGCTTGCGTTTTTTGCATTGTGAAACACCTCGTGTTTCTGTGCTCTAGGCGTCTGGCATTTTTGTCTGAGCAATCTGAATCCCTCAAGTTGAAAAACGTTCAAATCAGAATGGAGCGTCATCTCTTTTTCCATCATCGTACTTCCCATTGTCCAGTCAGATGATTGGAGAGGCGGGCCTTCTGTGGTAGTCACGACAAGTTTACAGTTGGTAAACAATGGAGAAGAAACAGGTGGTAGCGGTTGCTGGACACTCAGAGCTATACGGCCCGATGATAGACAGCAGGTTTTCAAACTGCCCCCAAGTCATCTGAAAATATGCCTGGAAACGGCCATCATCGAGGAGAAGCTCCTGGACCAACTGGTGGTGCTCCCCATGATCCACCCTCTGTTTTAGGGTCTCTTGTACCCACACACTTCTCCAGTTTGGAAGAAGCCAATGGTACAAGGCTTTGGTGTTTGAAGTGTTCTGGTTTCCGTTTGTAGTCTGAGTAGTTTTTGACCAATTAAGTTTGAGCTGGCTTTGGTTGCCTGAAAGCAGTCCATGTGGACAGCAAAAGAGGTGGAATGCATTGGCCGAAATGCAATCTTCAAACCCATCGGATATCGTCTGATGATGATTTAGCGTTTTATGACCTATAGAAATTAGCCAAAATGTTGTCTGGACCTATCTAGAGTTGCTAATGGGAACTGTAAACTCTGGATTCTGCATGGAAGAGGAAGTCTTGGTCTGGATATACTCTGGCCACACTAGATGTCTTGAAATATTGGCCGATGCCACCTAAGGCTTATCGTCGTTAAACAATAGCCGATGGGTTCTGACCTTGACCAGAACAGTGGTTCTCAAATGGCAAAAATGGTACACTGGTTATGAAAGAATTTTTAATTGACTGTATCAGTATGTTGTGTGCTCACATTCCCCAATAAAGAGACAAATTCTAGCTAAAAAATTTAATTAAATGTAATTCAATTTAAAAAAAAACTTCATGGGGAACCTATTTATCGCCATTCATGCGTGGAGATTATAAGTGTGTGACCCATCAAAAGCTCTGATTGGCAGCCAGTGTGAGGGATGATAACATTTAAACATAGAAAGCCGTGAGTGGGAAATGGATCGCTTTATTGTACGGACCAAATTATGACTAAGCATCAGCGAAGACGACCTACCGCTGTCAGTAAACAGTATCACGAAAGCTACCTGCCTCACAGATATAAATACGCATGTGCCTTGATGTAAAAATATAACACAAATGGAGGACATGTAGGACTTCATGTTATTTACGAAATGTTGTTTTCAATGCATGAATGTAACCTCTGTAAAAGTTTGTTTACCTTCTGTTGCCAGTATAACCCTCAGCATGACTTTAATAGCAATTTATAACCCTAACAATAACACCAACATTGTTTCCTACAACAACTGTTGGGTTAATAGGAAAACAAAATTGATGTCTGTCTGGGGAACTGGTCTGATGAAAGCTATCAAGGCCTGATGAAGATTTGTAAATGCTTCTGTTCCTGCTGTGTAGTAGTGGTGTAGTGGAAACTGCGCCGAGCTGCTCTTTGTAGCGCTCTGAGACCGAAGTGTTACTCACAAAACCACAAGTATAAATACTGCATGTCCTTACACTCCTGTCACTAATTTGGGTTAATTGTTTCCATGCGCACAATTGAACTCCCTGCATGTATTCTTACACAGCCTGGCTGACAAGTCTAATGGCACCTACTCACACACACACTTCATCCTCTACCCTCCCAGTCGGACATTTAGAATTTGGGTCAGACACTTCTGTGTGTGTGTGTTTAGGGGCCCTGGTCTCTGTATCCCACTGATATCCCAACAGTAGCTGTGTGCTATCTGTTTCTGCTTATTGTCATCAAGACAGCTCTCCTGTAGCGTTGTATGTAGGTTGCTATTGTTGGCAGATAGGGGGTAATGGGAGCACATGTAAATGACATGCTGAGGAATCAGTCATGGAGGAGTGTGTGTGTGTGTGTGTGTGGTTTTGGGTTCACAGGCCTTCTTTCTGGATGAATACCTGCAAACTGACCACATTTTTTTTTTGGCCTCCCATCTTGAAATATTCATGTACAGCAGAGACAGAGAGTCTGTCTGAGGCCACCTCAGCCTGTGTGATTTAGTGAATGTGTGTGTGGTGATGAAAGCTTTGTGTCTCCACTCTTTATGAGCGTGTTTCTCTTTGTTCTTTGTGCACACACAGTACACTACGTGGCTACATTTTCCTACACTGTCCATTCAGTTGGTCATTTATGGAAGTGTTTTGGTGGTTGGGTGGTCCGTGATGCATGCTTTACAGATCATTCACAGATTTCAGATTCACACACGCACGTTCACAAGTGGTCACTTTGCATTGTGGGATTCACGCAGCATGTAATAACAGGGGGAAGCAGCAGAGCCTTGATCCTAAAATCAAACCCAGACAAAGACAGAAAGCTGACAAAAGCTTCATGAAACATGAAAATAATCACCCCCCGCTTAAACATCTCAACACCCACAAAGCAGCAGACGGTGTCAGATCAGATCTGTTTCGTGGCTGTAGTAGTGGTTCTTGCTCGTCTGTATTTGTGTGTGTGTAGGAGTAATATTAACTCAGACACATCTTGTGACTCATTGTATCTGTCTGGTGAGGATTTATCTGATTTGCCTCTGAAGAGGTTAACAGCGTACTCAGCTACAGATGGAAGCAATTGGTAATGATATTTTCAAAGGCCAAACCCTCTTCTTCTTTTTTCTTTTCTTTATTTTTTACTGTGTTTATGTGTCTTCTCTGATTGATTGATTTGATATGAGTGGCTTTCTCCCTAAAAAAACAACCATAGTTTTTCTCAGGACTAAACATGGATGGTCTGGACAAAGTTAGCCTCCAGTTAACTGCAAATCAATCAAGTTCAGTCTCAGTTCTTTTGGTGCATCAACTTAACAGCTGCAAAGGATTTTATTCAGTGGTAGCCATGGTATGGCTCCATCTTATATCCTGAGGATGCTTCAGGATTTATCTTCCCCTCTGTCAACCTCCCCTTATTGAAGTGACTGGAGGTGGCGAGTTACGGTGCGGCAGTGGTGCACTGCTTATTTATAGCGAGCCCGGTCTGACTTCGAAATCGTCGAAATCTGGTGCTGGGGCAATGACTTGTGGTGTCAGACACAGATAGTTAAATGCCGTCAGGGGGAAACATGGCTGGACAAGGATGAAGGAAGAAAGTCACGGTGGCGAATGTCCAATTGGGGCGGGCGGGAGAGATGGTGACTCGGTCCAACAAACACAGACTTTCACCCGAGACAGCAATGTTTGCATCCTGTAAGATTCTAAAGCCAAACCCTGTTCATTTTTCCTAAACCTAACCACATGTTTTTGCTGCCTAAACCCAACCATGTGTGTTTGTTGTTGGGGGGGAAAAAACTCAAATTGCGGTGTTGTACCGATGAGTGCGTTTATTTTGAAAGAGACTGTATGTAAATATTAAATTTCCTGTGAAAACGGAAGTGTATTTTGAGAGAAGACAATGCATGTCACAAGCAGAACTTGACACGTCGTCCCAGAATGTCAGCAACCAGCACACCCAGGGTCCCTTGCACATCGTATGTGGACGTGGAAAATCCATTACCAAACACGTCAATATGAGACAAGGTCAGAGTGAGAATGTGTTGCAATACCAAGCATTAACCCGGGGCTGAAAAATGAAGCTGACGCACAAGTCCCAAAAACTGCAGTTCCTCAAATAGACGCTTGAGGCTGGCTCCAAAATCGAGTCACTCCCCACAGACCTCCATGTTAAAATGTCTAACTTTACAGCAGAAATAAACATGTTTACAGCTTGGCAAAAAACAGTTTTGGTCTCTATAGCTAATTTCCCACAAATGTTCAGGGGGTACATTTTTATATAACTCACTTATTAAGGCTGAAAGTTATGTATGATTAAGTGCACGGCCGCTTTGAGTGACAAACTGTCTGTGAGGCCTCACCATAGACCATGAGTCAGATCTACCCTTCACTTTCCCACAGCTCCACCCATCCACTCGTCCCAATATGGTCACTTTTAGCTCCAAAAATCCAAGATGACAACATCCAAAATGGCAAACTACAAACCAGTGGGTGACGTCATGGTGGCTACGTCCATTATTTTTATACAGTTTATGATTTATACACACACACAGCACTGAACACGTGGTAAGCAGCCTGTTCAGTTAGCGTCTTCTACAGACAACAATGGAGTAACTGAAAGTGGGATGTTGTTTGCATGTTACTTGACATAGTCTGTAATGTGATTCATAACATCATGCACTATGCGCTGCAATCATCTAGAGACCCTGCTGCCCTGTTTACCTCCCTGAGAGCATCATCTGTGTGTGTGTGTGTGTGTGTGTGTGTGTGTGTGTGTGTGTGTGTGTGTGTGTGTGTGTGTGTGTGTGTGTATGTGCTGACAGTGTTTATTCCAGCAGCATGCTGATGTTAAACGCTCATTTGAACAGAACAACAACGCTGACAATATGGCTGTTTAATCCAAAGGACAAATCCCATATTAACAAATACATAACCATCTCAGCAAACATCTAGTCACACACACACACACACACACACACACACACACACATACATACAGGGGTATGGCTACACATATATGTAGCAACAAGATATAGACGTATGTGCATTCTTGTTATCTACCTGCTTCTCCCTTCGTCTCCTTCTCTTTCCATCATTCAGACGCTCCGGCAGGCAGATTAGCGGAGTGCACAGTGCCCACGGGGGAATTGTTGCATTTGTGGCTCTGTGGAGTCGAACTGAGAACCTTTTGGAAAACTCACACTTTTAATTTGAGTTTTGTTCATAAGGTCAGAGCTTATGAACATCCTATTTATCATCATTGACTAGATTCTTTACACTCTGCTTTATGGTTTGTAGATTGGCTTTTTGCCAGCTTTGCTATTAAACAAACTTTAAGTGTCAAAATCAAACAACATGCCTGCAGGCTTTAATCTCTGTGTTTTGGAGTTTGAGACTTGCTGTGCCTGTTTGACGGCCTCCATCCATCTCTGAGTTCGCCGTGAGAGCAGGTTTGGTAAGAAAGAGCTGAAGTAAAGTACAAGCAAAAGACTAAGTGACCAAAGCACAGAGATCTATATATTTTTACTTGAAGCCTCATGAAGCTAAAAATACTCTGTGTCCTCTTCTCTCGTGTGCTCTGCGCGAATCCCCTGTGTGTTTGTGTTTCTTGTTTGTTTACCATTGCCCATCAGCCCGTGTTGATGTGTGACTGTTATGTGTTTGCCTCTGTGTCATGCATGTTTTCTTACACACACTGTGCTGCTGTGTTTGGATCTTATATTTGTTTAATGACGTGAGTATTAAAATCAGCTTGACAGTCATCTATACAGCACTTTTAGTTGCAGTAACCTGTATGTAAGGCGCTGGACCAATAATGACATTAGCAGGAGGAAAATAGTCAAAAGGCAGCTGATTGAGCTGCAGTTATGTTTTGTTAACCTTACGATATTACTGATTTAAAATGAAAAAGACTGTGAGATCAGGGTTTACTAACTCGATTATTAACATAAAATTAAACTATGACAGAAGCCTGCAGGTTTTTAGAGTCATATGCAGAGCTGCAGAGGTTAGCAAGAGGCATTACAGATTATAAAAAAGATCATGCCAGTGGACAGTAAAAGGCACAGTGAGGAAAAAACAGAAAGAAACTCCTCTAGAGAGCCTATAGAGCTACATATTCAAGTGAAGAAGACACAATCTACTGTGCCACTTTCCAGCGTGACTTGGCTTAAGACTTTTAATTGGTATTTATACTTTTTTGAGGAAAATATTGTTGCACCTTGTCATGGTTCCACCAAATAACCTTGTTTTATGCCATATACCATCTGTCCAGCCATCCATTGCTTCTATGTAAACCAGTATTTTTCCCCTGTGTGTCCCAGGGGCGGAGCTAGATGTTGTAAACGTTTGGAGCTAAGCCCAAAACCTAGTGGGATCCAGGAGCATGCTCCCCTGGGGAGATTTTTTTTACCATTTATGGCAGCTATATATGCTTTTTTTTAAGCCATTTGATATCATAGAATGTCTAAAAATGTGTAAATTTTGGGAAAACTATGATCAAAAATCATCCTGTAGAGCCTACATCCTATTTTGTAACTAATTGTTTGAGCAGCAGAGATTCAGGGCTAGAGCCCCAGAAGCCACCCCCCTGCTCCGCCCCTGCTTTGTCCTCTCGCTCCACTGCTGCTGAAAACATCATGAGATTGAGCTGAGTTCAGCTTCTCTTTAATTAACAACTGGCTGTTCTAATCAAAGTGATGTGATGCTGTTGCCCGGTTGCATAATGGCATATTCATGTGCACACTCAGACACACAGCAGACATGCAGGACACTCATGCTGGAAAATGTCTGGATCAATACTTCACAAGCTCAACCACTCTATCCATGTAACTCTTTGTTCTCCCGTCTCTCTCTGTGGTACCCTAATTCTGTCATTTTCTCAGGCTGTGTTTCTGATGTTCATGGGAACAGATGGTTCAGTGGTGATCAAGAGTTTCAGGAGATAATTGAGTTTTTATTTGCTCTCAGGAAATGACAGAAGTAACAGTTTTGTTCAGGAGAGATTAAAAACATGTTAATATGATAATCAAAAATGTGGCTGCATTTAAAGACAGAAGCTGGCCTTAAAATGTGATGTGTGTGTCTGGGAAAGGAAAGGCGGAAGCCCATGAGAGTGCAAGGTGTAATTTCACACCAGGACTTGTGATCAGATGTGGCAGACCACCTCCAGAGTTAGTCTGGGTCATATTGTGAATGGGATTTCATTTGAAAGCAACCCATATGTGTGTGTGTGTTTGTGTTTGTGTGTGAGTGGGAAATTATTTGCACAGATGTTTGTGATCACACTTCGGCATAATGAGATCAGTAACCAAAAACCAGAGATGTGGACTCTGACTGGAGTCAGACTTTACTTGGACTTGAGCTCTGTGACTTGAAAATACTTTCCCCTAAGCCCACAGATTAAAAAGTGTCTTGAATCAATTCATCTCCCATAATTTCCTGAATCAACCTACGTGAACGCTATTAATCCCAGCAAACTCACACTTAATTCCAAGTTCCACTTTGTGTGAAACAGCATACAACATCCAGTCTGAAACAACTGGTGAACCAGGTGACCGCGTGACTCTGGAGACAGTTCGGTCCAAATCCAATCCAAAAAAAACAAGAAAAGGACACTGGGAAAGAAAAGGTGAGAACACCAGACACACAAGGAGCTAAGACGAACTGGCACCGAGCAAAAACAAGACACACACTAAATACTCTGCTGAGGGGAAGGATAAGGAGACACAGGTGAGGCTAATCAGGGCGGGACAGACAATCAGACACAGGTGAAGTCATCAAAAGGGAAGGAGAACACACAGGCGCAGGAAGTGAAGTGATGTGAATGAATGAAGTAACTAGATTTGTGACGAACATCACGCTAGGCCTAACATTACCAAACGGCAGTTGTAAAAAAACGATACCAAAGATAAATTTGTTTACGTACAGAAACTACACTCTAACTGTAGTATGCAAAACTTGAAGGTTGAAAATTACAGACAGACATGCAACAACTTCCAGCTCTGTCAGAATGGCATTCCATTTGGTGACTTGACTTGTTTGGGACTCAAAACTCAAAGTTTAGGACTTTACTTGACTTGGGACTTGAGTTTTAACACTTGAGACTTGTGACTTGCAAACAATTACTTTGCCAAATGCCCTTAGCTGCCAGTTTACGAGGCACACCAAGCTAAAGCTAAAGCGGCCCAACAGCCCTGCATTAAATCCTGCCTTGAATATTACGTTTTATTTTGAATCTGACTCACAGCCTGTATTTTGTACTAATCCTCAAGTTTTGGACTTTAAAGCTAAATCAAAGGTTTTTAGACTGAAAATGTTTGGATTCAAGGGCAGCAGGACGTTGGGGCTTTAGTTAGAGAAGCAGCATTTTCAGTTTGCTCCACTGCATTGCTGTATTGTACAACATAATCACACACACACACACACACACACACACACACGCACGGAGTGGTGAGACAGGCCTGATTCATCGTCACACACACAGCTCTCAGGGATGACGGCGAAAATGACTCCTTTGTTCTTCCTCTGTAGTTCCACATGCTCTGTATACGTCTCCGTCTGCCTTTTTTTTGGGTCGTATAGAGTTTAATGTCCCTGTATGTCTGTGTGTAGATGAGGAAGTTGCCATTTCAAAATTGTTGTTGGGCGGCTGGTTCAAACATGCACATCTGGCCTGTGTTTGTGTGTGTGTGTGTGTGTGGAGTGCAGTTGCCCAGTGCTGATAGATGGCATTCATGTGTCCTTGTGGTGCATTTGGTTCTATATGAGGTCATGTTTGCGCAAGCGTGTGTGTGTGTGTGTGTGTGTGTGTGTGTGTGTGTGTGTGTGTGTGTGTGTGTGGCTCCCCTGCCTTGTCCTTGGTAGGTAATAAGCATGTGGGACTGCGGCTCTTTGCACATCTGTCTGGTGGTCGAGAAACTGTGCAGTGCTGCAGCTGTGCACCATTTCCACCAGCAGCTGCCCCACCCCCCACCTGCTATGCCCTCCCAGTCACTTTGTACACACACACACACACACACACTCACACACCAAAGGAGGTCGTTTCCACGGAGTTTGAGGGCGCCCACACTCCGCGGGGAAATGTGCCTTTGTCTGAATGAGTGCATGGATCTGCTGTGCTTTCATCATGTTTCCCCTCACTGTGTCACACACTCCTGATGTACAGTTTGTGTTATTAGCTCAGCTCAGCAGCAAAGCTGTTACCCTACCTCGCTTAGCCGGTAGCAGACTTTCACTCAGGATCCTGGGTTGTGACGACAGGCTTGACCATGGATGTATAGAGAGGACTGGGTCCAGCGTCGGGGGCGGGGCCCTGTTTGTTCCTGTGAAAGGCATTCGGTGGCGCATGTAACCAAGAAAAAGATTCACTTCCTGGGTATAAAATTAGCCTGATCCTCTGCATCATTTAGTCTATGGAGCAAGTGCACTGGAGACTTTGCTCCCTGAGTGGCTAGGGAACTTGAATAGGGATAAAATGATTTGAAATTCAACTTTGAAATGTTGTTATACTGAATAATAAAACAGGAGCTATGCCGCTCAAGAAAATGTATCCGCTGATTTACAGATGTCTCATTCATTAAGTTGTTCTATGGGAAAAATACTTTTTTGAGCCCAGTGGCATCACTTGATGGACCTGGAAGATGTAATTCCATGGTTTGACCACTATATCAAATTGGCTTCAAAGCCCGCTGCTGTTCTTGGGAGCTCGGGCTTGACAAGTCATGATTTGTGGAGAAAGCTGAAGTCCTGCTGTGTTGCACTTCGTTGTGTAACTCTATAATCATTTCTTTCAACAGTCTGTGAGAAAAGAAGCAAATTGCTGTGGTTAACAATCTATATTCTTAGATCATAGAGTGGTGCAGGGATAATGTTTTTTTTTTGTGGGTGATTAACGTTTAACGTCACCCTGGTTTCCACGACAAAAGTCAGTGCAATGTATTTGTTATATTTTGGATATTGCAAAAAATAAGCTCTGCCGCAAGCAAGAATTTATGATACTTATGTTTCATTTAGCATGATAAATCCTCACAAATGAACACCACTTTTACACCTTTTTGATGAAGTGAATGCAATCACCAGGTGTAGGGGCATTTACTGACATATTTTATGTGATAGAACAAAAGTGAAAATCTCTTAAGCTGGGGGTAACCACAGAGCTTGTTTCAGGCATCTAACCAAAAACCCATTCAAAAAACCCATTGAGTGTGAGACAAGGAAACCGGATATGTTAAATTGCTAACTCATTTCCAGGCTCTAGGACTCATTCCTGCATTGCTCTGTTAGAGGTATAAGTATCTCTTGATGTTAGAATAAGGATTTTCACGCATTCATTTCGGGGCTGAAATGAGTTTCCTCCATGTGGTGGCTGGGTTCAGCCTTAGAGATAGGGTGAGGAGCTCGGAGTAGAGCTGCTGCTCCTTTGCGTCAAAAGGGGTCAGTTGAGGTGGTTCGGGCATCTGATCAGGATGCCTCCTGGGCGCCACCCGTTAGAGGTGCTCTAGGTACATCCAACTGGTAGGAGGCCCCGGGGCAGACCTAGAACACACTGGAGGGATTACATATCTCATCTGGCCTGGGATCATTGGGGTCCCGCAGGAGGAGCTGGAAAACGTTGATGGAGAGAGGGATGTCTGGGGTGCTTTGCTTGGCCTGCTGCCCCCACGACCCGCGGTTTTCTACCTCCTAGAATACAATCTGGAAGTTTTGGTTTCACTTCAGCTCTTTATTTAGTTACACAGAATCCAATAGGTTACAGCTGATCACAGAGTCGCTGCTTCTTTTTGAATTATTTGTGTCAAATCATTTGTTACAGTCGAGCTGAGCCAATATTAACTTTATGATTGCCTGCAGGAATTGAAGCTTTAAAAATGCTTTTATGCTCTGCTGCTCTCTCATAATGTACTATAGTTAAATGACACCCGTGGGCGTACACCCATGCATACATATGAGCAGCCCTACAACCTGCAGTGCCATGCCCTCCCCTGCTCAGTGTCTCGTTACATAAGCAGGCTAATGTTACATTAGCGAGCCATGTAAGTGGCACCTCGAAGTCAGTCACCACACCGGAGAGAAAGAGGGGAGCGATGGAAGTGGAGGAGAGGCAGAGGAGAGCAATGAAATGATTACAGTAGAGATATAAGGAGGTCTGAGATACAGAGGGAGATGTGATTGAAAAGGTAAAGGGGAGGGAAGGGAGTGGAGTAAAGAATCAGAGGTGATGATGAAGAAGTAAAGACCGAGATGAAGCCAATGAGGAAACGTGCGTCTTCCTCCTGAGTAGGTTGTTTTTTATTAGCAGTTTTGAGTGACAGTCAGCTGCCCTCGTGGCCATGTTTGTAGTTTTCACTGACAGCTTGTAGCCTTGATCTGGCTCAGTAAAAGCTCCACTCCTGAATCTCTCAATTACCATCCAGCAGAGAAACACAGAAAAGGCATTAATCCTCTAATGCGTGTCTTGCATGCACTCCGGGCCCGTCGTAGTGTTTCCTTTCTAAACGCATTCTTTTAACCCAAATTGAATATATCATTCCTCCCTCGAGGCGCCAGAGAAGAAAGACTCTAATTCACACCGCCTCCCTCACCGTCTCTCTCTGAGTAGTTAATGCTTCTGAGAGGCTCCTATCTCCTCTCATCTCTGTTTTTCTCGCACTAACTTTCTGTCAACCCTCCTTCCTTCCTTGTTTTGCCTGACGCTTTTTCTCTCTCGAGTTATGCTCGCAGTTTAGGTAGAGACAGATTTTACGAGCAAATTTTCCACTGATTTCTGTAAAGAGGGGGGCCAGGCTTGTTCTTTTGCCTCCCATATAAGCAACATCACAACACTCAGTGGTGTAAAAGTTCACAAAAATTGAACTTTCAACCCCGTTCTCCAGTTTCTCACCTTTTAACACACTGACAGTATCTCTGTTGTCTTTGTAGACGTGTTTGAAGCGTAGGAAATGCTCCAACTGCATGTTTTCAAAGAGGTGTGTGTGTCTGAATATGCCACAGTGGGTGGGTTTACATGCACACTAATATTCCACTATTATTCTGAATCTGATACGGGTCATGTAAACAGCATATTCTGTTTGGATATTCTGAGTTAGACCTTTTTGTGAATGTAGCATTTGACAATTGAGACATGTGGGATAGGCTGGTGTTGTTGTGATTGTAGGAGCATTCTTTTGACATGTATACAGCACATCAGATATCAGTTAATAAACTGTAATAAAGTTGGTTATAAGAATGGTGGTATAACAAAAAATCAATTGAAATGCAATAAAACATCTGCCCCAACCCCTACTTTTAATGAACCCAGGGCCAAAAGTCTCCTGCATTCATTTGGTGTGTCAGAATAATCAAAAACAAAGATTTCCCCATCGGAAAAAATTATGAAAACGCCCCGTCTTGTCATAACAACAACTCTGTAAGTCAGAAATTTTGGTGCATGAGCTGCTAAGTTGACGACATATGTGCAGAAAAATGGCGGAAGACAGCAAATGTTTGGCCTGTCATTTTGTTTTGCATTGGTCCGATGAAGTAATATTTTTGTAGTTTTAGTGGATGTACTGGTGCAGAAACAAGCCTGGGACCAAATCACTTTGTGGTATAAAGCTTCAAACTGTTGTCAGCAAGTTAACTGCTCTGAGCAATAACATACAACACACAGCATCCGTGTACACTAATTAAGTAAGTACACTAAAATCAGAAGAACGACTTCCCAAGTCCGGAAATGGGATCATCTGTGGAGCACGTGAATGTACCTCTTTTCTCTCATCTGGTCTGAGGTGACTGGACAGTCTTGGTCCTTAGGTGGTATTCTGAAAAGTGCGGGGGACATGTCCAGTGACAGTTAGGCTTTTTTATACTTCACACTCTGTGCTTGACTGATTGCCTCAGATCCTCTGGAGCATTGATGAATAAGCAGTGATAATATGTGATGTAGCAGTTATTCCCATAGTGCCTATTTTCCACCTCGATGTGAAACTGTGATTTTAAGAAATTAAATACCGGTGAAGCAGTGTGTATCTCATTCATTCATGTTCGTACTGATCTCTTGATTGAATGACATGGACGGGTGGATAGTTGATGGTCTGACGGACTGATGGGAACTGATGCTTCGCCGTTTGAGGAATCCCTGACTGTGATATTGCCTGTGCATTTTTCAGGGCCTTCTCCCACAGAGCGTGCCCTTGTTGTATCCATGCATATTACATAACACACTGTACTATTCCAGTACAGTGTTACTGAGGGTTTTTTTTAAAGATAACATGCATATATGTATGTACCTGCCATGTAGAGCTACGTGCGCTTTGTTGCTATTTGTACTGGCAGATGTGTGTGTTGTGCATATGCGTGCACTTGTGTTTTTGTTTCCCAATTTTGACCATATTTTCCATGTTAGCGTTCGTTTATGTGTAGGTGTTAACTGTCAGTGTGACATTGCGTTATTATGAGTCGTGTCCTTGCAGCAGAGCCGCGGAGGACAGTGTGCCTGTTTCCAGAGGGAAGCAGATAGAGAGCACACACACACACACACACAACAACATACCCAGGTCTGCCCAGAGCTTCCTGTGTCTCCATGCTAGGTCCTGTTGCCAAGGAGACCGGGCCTGGGCTGAACGTATCCAGTAAATACCTGGGAGGATTTAGGAGTGGGAGTGAGAGGTGGAAGGGGGGGTTTGTTTCATTCAGCCATCTTTGTTTATCACATCACAGTGCAGCTGTGAAGAGATGAGAGATGCCCATGCAGGTGTGCTTGGCTGCATTATTGATGGTCTTAATGTCACAAGTAGACTAAGGAATCAAAAATCCTTCATCCCTCATAAAACCAGAGGATGAAATGAGCTGTTTCGCCTGGTCCACGCAGCTGTCACATGCAGAGGGACCGGGCTGCATGGAGACACCGCGGTTCCCAGCCCAATGTTGAGAGCCAGCATGGGATCCTGTGCAGAGGGGCATCAAATACCAAACTGGTTCCTCATGACTAAGTCCCAGGGGAGACTGTGGTGAGCTGAGCCCATAACCTTCAAGAGACAGGCAGCCAGACAGCCAGAGGAATAGAGATAATTGAAATGACTGTCTGTGTAGGCTCTGACTCTTTTTTTCATCTCCCTAATTATTCAGTGTCCTCATTTTGTGAAGACGTGCGTGTGCGTACACATGAACGGAGAAAGGGAGTTTTGGAAGTGGGAATATGCTCTAGGATCTCACGAGGGTGTATTTGATCAGACGCTGTGCGGGGGCGAGGCATGTATGTTGTAAGTGTGTGTGTGTGTGTAGGTTTTAGAGCCATTATGGGAATATGTGAGTGCTGGGTTCAGGTAATTGATGCTGGGACGCTTGAAACTGGCAGACAGTCAGACTGGCCCAGTGCCAGTATAAAGAGGGGGGAGGAGGAGAAGAAGATTAGAGAAGAAGAGATAGAGGCCGTGGAAATTCCATGGCAACCATCGGATTGGGTGAGAAATGAATTAAAGGCATGCTAAAATGACAGTTCACCTTATGGTGGAATGCAATCTTAAAATTTGTTTCCCTCCTGAAGTCTGTTTTGGGAGTAGCATCCTTAGAGTCGGTTGTTACCAAAATTTGGTTCTTCAAAGAAGCTGCAGGTTAGACTCGTGTGCATAAGGAACACACGAAGTGTCCATGAGCCAAACATCCGTCTCTTGGGGAGCGTCACTGTTTGCGTTGCTTCCTAATTTGAAATAAAATTAATCATTTATTAGATATTCACTTGAGACATTTAATTCCTTCTGGTTATATTTCCTAAGTAGCATGAATAAAAGCATCCTCTGCATCTTGACAGGTTACCTAATCAGAAATGAAATGCTCTTCCTGTTGGCTGTGGTAACCAAGGCAACAGTTCCCCCGGAGATGGGCTTTGGCAAATCTCTATGGTCTGTTTAGCAAAGTCCTAACGCGTGTCCCCTGAACAGCCCCGGTATAAAGCAGCAGTTTATTGCCCTGAGCAGCGATGATGCTGCGGCCTGTGTTTGACCAGAGATTAGGCAGATTGGGGGCCTTTGTGCTCGTTCTGCTGTGTGGCGATGATAAGCGCCACTGCAGGCTGTAATGTCTGAGCCGGGAGCTGTGTGTGAGGGGACGGGGTAAAAGGGACAGTTCATCCCAAAATATAAAATATGTATTTTACTCTTACCTGTAGTGCTGTTTATCAGTCTAAGTTGTTTTGGTCTAAGATGCTTATTGTTGGAGATACTGGCCCTAGAGATGACTGCCTTCTTAATATAATTTAATAAGATGGCACTTGGTTTTTCTTCCATAGATAACCTTCCACATAATTTAACATCATGGCAAATTTATTTTCTGGAGCTGACAATGTACCGTAGCTCTGAAGTGGGATTCATACTTGTGCGACAGCTCTATGCAGAGCCTACGCCGTAGCCTGTGCAGGTGGCCTTTGCCATCGTGAGCATTTATACTTCTGCGGTGGTGTGTCTGTGTCAAGAAACACTAGTTGGCGACAGGGTATCTGTGAAGTGCTGCAAAGTTTAGTTGATTCAAAACACACTTTAAACATAGCTTAATAGCAATAACTTCAAACACAAGTACACAACTCAGCTTCACTATAACTCACAGCATTTACAAACAAACACTTGTCTTTATCTGAACACATTTTCCCCTCAAATACAACATGCTAATGTTTTTAGCACAAGCCTATGGCATTTTACATTGTATAAATTAGCCTAGCAGCTAGCGGACTTTTCCTCTACTCATATGAAGCCAGGGACAACAGCAACATTTAACAAAGGTAACGGTACAAAATTCGGCTCCATTACAACTCACAAGGTTCACTGACAAAAACAACTGTCTTAAACTAAACATGTTTTCCAAACATATACAACATGCTAAAGTTACTAGCACAGCCTATGGTACATTGTATAAATTAGCCTAGCGGTGAACAGAGATTTCCTCTGCTCATATGAAGCCAGGATAAATCACACACAAGACTTAAAATGCTATTTTTGTAGAGGCTTTATTGTCTTCACAAGTTATTGTTTTTTTTAATCTTGTGAAATTAAAGTAAATTATGCAGCAAAGGCTCTACATAGACGCGGAGCCTACATTGTAGGTACGTTGTAGGTACGGCCCCGTTTCGATGCAGAAGTATCAATCTCCATTAATATGCCTCAATATGTGACTACATTTGTTTACCATCACCTACATTTCTCCATATCCTCCCTGCGTTCCGTCTCTCTCTTCATTTATGCCAGCTCTATGAAATTATGTTTGAATAGAATTTGAATCTGATGTGTCTGAAAAATGACAGGCAAGTGGGGCATAAAGAAAGACATTATTGGTCGTCGAAAAGTCATGGAAAAGTTTTGAAAATTTGTCAGTGACAAACTGTGGGACCTCTGATTATATTCAAGAGAAGTCAGACATCTCAACAGCAGATACTTTCAGCACTCTGCAACTCACACCAAAACAATCTTGATTGATGAATAGCACAAAAATGTGTATTTTTGATGTTGGGGTTGAACTGTTCCTTCAAGGTAAAATGATTGTAGCCTTTTTGGGTTGGATCAGGCAAACTCCAGTGATTTATGGTTTCCTTAATGCCTCACATTGTTACAGTGTTCCTTTCTTAAGCAGGGGATTATTGCATATTCAGTTGTTTGTGCAGGGAAATCAGGAATGACCTTTTCGGCTTGTTTGCTGATTTTACTTATCCTACACTCAATGAAAATTGAATGCCAAGAAGTACAAAGGCTTTTATTCCGGTGTATATATAGTAAGTGAATCTTTAAGGGTCACCTCATACTGTACCAGTCGCTTAATTAGAAAAACACAACCCGCACAACAGCCCAGTCACCACAAGAAAAATACTGGCATTGTACATGTCTGCAAACCACTGCTATTTTGCATTTGTTGTTGTTTTTATGTATCATATCTATGTTTCTAAGGTAATGTAGTTCTGAATACATTTATGAGCTGACTTTGCATGGGGACGTGAAGGCGATGGTAGGTTCTAGCATTACCAGCTGTGATTATGTCACCAAAAGTGGGTGTTTTAGGCCAAAACATTATCTTTTCCAAACTATAACCAAGTGGTTTTGGTGCCTAAACATAACCACATGTTAACCACAGTGTTGTTGAAATGCAAAGAAACATAAAGCTCCAATGTGATCACTACATAATAAAGTAGTGAGGTTTGCAGATATGTCACTGGTGTGTGGGTTGCACGCAAGAAAATGATTACCAAGTTAATTACAATCCCACCCCCATCCCTTCCACTGTCATATTGAATATTGAATGTATTTGAATGTCTGTCAGACAGTTGTATTAGCCATATGAAGGTAACAGTGCCATATTATAGAGAGGCAAAAGTTCAGTTGTTTGGCAGAGAGCTTTAGCAGCAGTTTTGTGGCTTTGACTTGGTTTCTTAGAGACAGTCTCAGCAGCAACAGCAGCAGGAGTGCAACATTACCTGCGTTACAGGGCTCGGGGGATTGTAATGGGGATGATGTGATGTGCCTTAGAGATGAAGTAATGCGAGGAACACACACTCATTAGATGTCGGCCTACTGTATGAAGCACATGAAATCATTGGATGTGGTTTCAAGCGGCATGGTTGGGAGAACACAGGAGCCATTTGCACTTTACTTCATTACTTCTTCACCGAGGATTTTATAGCTTAGTCCTACACTGGAGAGAAAGCCGTGGCACTTCATTGGTGGGGCTTTACCCTCAGACATTAGCAAATGAATGTATTGACAAAGCTTTACATTTAGACAATCACCAAGTTTATTAGTACGTGGAAGTAGCCACATCAAGTAAAACTCAACAGTAATCAACTTTTGATTCAGAAGACGTGTAAATAATGATGAATGTCAGTCTGTTAAACAGATAGCTTACCTTTATTTGCAAACTCTTGTGGCCTGTCAGAGATTATTGCTCAAGTATTCGTCTTTGCCAGCTGTCAGCATACTGTAGTGTCTCTAAGATGTGGGAGTGCACTCATCACTCATTCATGATAACTTTAAAGTGTCAGGTTTTGTATCACACGTCAGACGTTGACATTGCACAATCACTCGGTGTGTTTTACTCAGTTTTTCACATCACGAGGCTTCGTCAGACTGGATGAAATGAAGCAGGAGCAACACTTTATTGTCATTTGTCTATGTACCTGGCTAAAATGATGCCAGAGGAAATGTGGAGAATAGTTACCCTGATCTAAGCTTCAGGGTGAGATCAATTGAGAGATGGGATTTAGGAAATTTAGAGTTTTTAATTTAAAGACAGCTATTTATAAAAGAGTAAGAGTAAATATCCCCAGTCAGCTGTTTTAGGGCACTCTGGTTCATGATTTTAAAACAAGACAGTGTTTTAGGGGGAGGTATGTGCTGTCAATAGCAGATAAGAGCCAGGGTGCACTCCCCAGCTAGTGATTTTATTGATTGAAGTAGTGATACTGTTAGTTAATTGGATTTCAGCTTCCCTGCTCGAGGCATACATGGATACCCACACTCACACATGCGAACACATAGTAACACAAAACCCATGTGACCTGTGCCCCCACTCCTCCAATGCGTTAACCTCTAACCTCCGACCTTTGCTCTGCTGGAGTGCCTCCACCCTGCAGCAACAGACACATGAAAACACTTAGCACCTGTGATGTTAGGCAGCGTTTGTTATTTATATGTTGTTTTTTCATTAGCCAGGTTAGCAGCATGGCTCCGTAGATGGTTATGTTGGTCAATTGAATTGCCGCAACTTTGGTCCAGACTGAAATATCTCAACAGCTACTGGATGGATCGCTGTGACATTGTGTTCACAGTGTTTTCCATATGTTCTTTATTTGTAGCGGGCAGCCACAACATCAGCATTGCCCGCCGCCGTATTGTCGTTAAAAATCCAAACCGTTTTAGACAAACCTGGTTGCGTTACCATGGAAACCACACTTGTGTTGGTGATGTGAAATATGATGGCTACAATAGCTTGGAAAACAGCATTATGGGGCACTGAGTTTCATTAATTTACTGTTTACCATCCATGTTTACTGGGCATTCACATACCAGTGCAAACAGGAAGCAGATTTTCTACTCTGTGGTTGGTTGCTTAGTTACAGAAAATGCTACCAAGATGGAGAAAAACTCACAAAGTGGCCCAGTACTGGATTCATTTGCTAATTGGTGTTTCATTTTGGTCTTCCCTCCACATTAATGTGTCTCAGGCCAATAAAATGTTTATTGATTTTCGGAGGTGGCCCTGCCTTCCTGCTCCTTGTGTGATCAAGGGGGAGCTGGTGGCAGCAGTGCAGCAGCACAAGTATTTGGGCACTGTCTTAGATGACAAGTTGAATTTTGGTGTGAACAATAACAGCATGTGTAAGAAGAAGGCAAACCAACACCTTGTCTTTTAAGGAAGTTGAAGAGTTTTGATGTAGAAAAGACAATTATGAATATGTTCTACTCTGCTTTTATGGAGTCCGTTCTTTCTGTTTACATTGTCTGGTTTGCTTTAGTCATGACTAATGTCTGTGTCTCAAATTGCCCTACAGGGTCATTAAAGTTTCATCTTACCTTTCTTAAGCTTACCGTAAAAATACGACAAAGATTTCTTTGGTTAGACCAACGACGAGGTGTTAGTGTTCCTGAAAGTGGCCTAATGAAAAAGGAGTACCCATACTACTATAATGTTTTAGCTTGACATGGTGTGACTGATAAGACCCAATCGAGAAGCAAATGAGGGGTCCACATTTCAGAAGTGTCAGATTCCACAAGTCCAGACTTAAATGCACCCCAGAGTTTACAGACTAGTAGAAGATCTACTTTATCATTTAAAATTCACTCTGTTGTCACATACACACGAGCCCGAAATACACACAAACAGGACCTATACATGCATTAAATGGAGAGATGTCAGAATGAGGGGGCTGAGCATGGACAGGTGCCCAGAGCAGTTGGGAGTTCGGTGTTCGGCAGTGCCCAGGAGGCAAACTGGCACTTCTCCAGCTACCAGTTCATGCTCCATATTTGGTCCTGATAGGGACTTGAACTGGCAACCTGCCGTTTCCAAACCCAAGTCCCTATGCACTGAGCTGCTGACGCCCCTAAGCAGCTTTTTTGAAGTCTCTGTTTTAGGAGTTCAAATACGACCGAATAGTATGGACGCTAGGCGTAAAGGTAACAATAGGTATGTGTTTTAAAACCAAAACATATCAGTGTGGATGCAGCCTAAGATAGTGATCGTGGAAAATGTTGTACTTGTCAAACATTATCATGTTAACAGCATGTTAGCATTTAGCCCGGTGCACCACCATGCCTATATGTAATCTAACAACAATCAGTCATAACTTATTAGTTCTAATTATACAGTATATGAATATATATATATATATATATATATATATATATATATATATATATATATGTGTGTGTATACAGCATATTTTAGAAGATAAGTAACAAGAAATTGCATTACAGAAAAAGCAAATGTTTTATGTCACACATCAGAGTTTAACCACTTAGTTTTAAAGGACATTTGTGGCCAGCTTCAGATACCATTGAATTGTTAACACATTTCTAGCTTCTTCTACAGAGATTATTTAGAATTTACCAGATACGAAAGCAGCTTTTATTGTGGTAAACACAACAAGAGGGCTTTCATTCTCCAAACCACATCTTGATGACACTGTATTCAATCAGGATAAACTGTTTCAGTCACACTTTGGTGTGTTGGTGTGTTTGCTAGCATCTTTAAAACCAAGTTCAACAACTGGCAGAGATAAAGAAATAGCATTCCTGTCCGTCCCATTCATTCTATTTTTATCGGGCACATTAGAGCATTTAAAACCCACACATTACTTATGATGGGCCACTGAGTGTTTTGCCATGGAGATTTAAGTGTCAGCTTCAGTGTAGATAAATTAATGAGGCTGCTCTCCCGCCCACACTGAAACACACGCGATTGCTGCGGTGCTCATGATGCATTAAAGAGAGTGTCAGAGGGCTGAGGTCTGCCCTCAAGATTTACCGCCGTGGTGAGATCGCAGACTGGTTCCCTCACAGGCCGGCGTGGAAGGGAAATGAGAGTACAGTGAAAAGACGTAACAAAAGGGCAGGAGCTTCTGAGGAAAGGCAGTATTTAGGGAGAGAAAGCTACAGTTGAGAGGGCAGATAGGAATGTGTTGTTGTTGTTTTTCCCTCAAAGACAATACACACACAGTAAATACCGCTAAAGACCGTCTACGCTAAATTCCCACAGTCTACCGTTTGCTGACTTAACAACCTAAAAGCCAAGCATCTTCTATTTTTCATCACACATTACCATCTTTGCCCGTAGAAACCGCACTCTAATGAGCGCCGTCCACGTTCCAGAGCGGAGCTAGTAATTTAGCATGCTGTATTATTAATCAGAGTCTCTGTGTGATTTTGCAGCAATTTGAACGCTTATTTCCCCCATAATGCTTCGGGGGTCAGAGTAATGAGTCTCCTTCCTAATGACTTTAGCAGTTGACAGAGAAGACACGACAGGCGCTTGTGGAATCAAAGGTTCGTCTGGCAGATTGATGTGTGTGTGGTTGAGCGTGTGTCCGCCGAGACAGGGGAGCGCTCTCCTTGAAAGTCTTGTGTGATCAAAGGAGGCGGCGGCGGAAAGGAGAGAGAGAATAGAAAAGACCAAAACAGGGAGAGGGAGAGGAGCGGTGGGTACAGAGGAGGATGTAAAACACACAGCGCCGAGGGAAGCTGACACAACGTACAAGATGCGACATGTGGCTGTATGTGTGATTGGTTGTGTAATTATCTTTGTGTTCATGTCTTTACTTCCACTGTAATTATGTTATTTTTGTGTTTGGGTCATTTTGGTCTGTATGTTTCTTCTACCTGCCTGCCTGTCAACTTTTGTCTTTTTCTCACAGTCTCTTTTCATCGGTCCTCCTTTTGATCAAGTCATTTTTCTGTTCTAGTCCTTGTCTCCCTGTGTGTCTACTTTCCCATATTTTATACCCGACTTATGACAGTGATGAATTATCCCCTGACAGCAAGCGCCTGTAAACTCTGTAAAGATGACATTAGTGAAACACAGAATTGATGCCAAACGCACTTTGTTGCTTTTCTCTGAATTATGTCATTGTACATTGAATAACTTAATAACTTAATTCAATAACTTGTGATGGTTATTTTTCACAGTTTTCTTACAGTTTGCAGAGTTGACAATTCAGTGATTAATCAAAATTGTAATCAGCAGTTCACTCGTGAAGTGAAAGTGACAGTTACTTGCCTCACTAAACTTTTTAATTAGAGCAACTCCTGCACACTTTCTCGCTTACAGCTGCAATATTTGATCACATTTTGGGCCGTGCGACCTTCATCAGGTATATGAGCAGCATTAAAACACTTCAATACAGTGGCGTAATGGTAGTTGATGAGGTGTGTGTATTATTAGGCAGAAGAAGGAAGTGGGTGCACTCTTCTGTGTATTCCAATGGCTTTTTGGGTGATAGGTGGGTATATGAGCTGCCTCAGACAATCACAGGACTACAGAGACTGATCTGACGGATGATCACCTTGAACCTTGAGCTTTGTCAAAAAGCATTAACCGATTAGACTGATAACTTTTCCCAAGTTTTTATAGTTGATTATGCGTGCTTTCATCAAAGGTTCAGTGAAGCTTGAGTATAACTTTGTTAATGCTCCTTAGACAAACCACCATAACAGACTGAGGATAGTGAAACACGATTGGCACTGTAATTGTAGTAATATAGTGTCGGTATTCTGTAGAATTTTAAATTGTATCCCTAATAATTGGCAGTTTAACAGGAATCTATTGTGCTTATACTTATTTTCTTTCATATACAGTGTTACAATAATGGATGTTCATTTTAAGACTGTTCTGAATACTCTGTTTCCAATTTTTTACACTTTGAAGACAAGCCGACGTCAGTTAAACTGTTACATGAAGCTAACGTTAGGGTAATATGTAAACTTGGTAGCCAATATTGTCAATTTCTTCCCAATTTCAGATGATATTCCTGCAGGTACATGTCCAGTTGTGTTTAGAAGCTTTTATTAGTGATTTTCAACCACAGAAAGCGCCGCTATACAGTCACTTCCTAGCTGCAAGTACAATGCTACATGTAGCTACATGCTAACATCAAGGACTACATAACTTGATGTTAGGTACGTAAAGTGACGATGACCTACGTACGTAGTTGTACTTGCCTCAAAATAACCTACATAACTTTACTTTCCTTAACCCAACCTACATAACTTTCGTAAAGTATGTAACTTAACATTAAAGACCAGTGTGAAGTTTAGGGACATAAGACTAAAAAACTACTTAAAACTACTAATACAACTTCCTTTTGCTCCCTTCGGATTTATGAGACATATCTCAATCACACATTTTTTAATTTGCAAATTATCAAAATGAAATAGCAGAAGTCCCCAAAAAGCTGAAATTTAGCTCCCTAGCTGCAAGTACACTGCTACATGTAGCTACATGCTAATGTAAACTAGGTTGCGGATGTTGTAAATTTCTCCCCAGTTTCAGAACATTTACCTGCTGGAACATGTCTTGTTGTGTTTAGAAGTTATGATGATTTTCAAACAGTAGAAAGTGACACTTTTTGGAGTTAACCCTTTAAGCGCCAAAGTCGCAAAATTGCGACAAGCAACATAGCTGAATAAAACAGGCTGTATCTATAAATGTGGTGCCGAAACTTGTTACTACTTTTCACCAGGAGATGGCGGACATGTGTGCCTGTAATCTGAGCAGCATTTGTGGGCGTGGTTCTATTCAAAGTTTTAGAGTAAAAAGAGTTTGTAAAACACGCTCCGGCGCAGAGACGCGGCGGCGAAGCAGTGGTAGTAGTGCCGAGCGTAGCGAGAGCAGAGCAGAGAGAAAGAGTGTATTTTCATTTACTCACGATGCCGAGAGGTCGGTTTACCGTCGACGAAGTACTTCGTCAGGTACTGGCTGACTCCGATTCCGAGGAGGAAGACATGCAGTTGTCCAGTGAAGCCGAAACTGACGTTAGTAGTGACGGCGAGTCCGTGCGCCATAGTCCACAATCAGCACATGGTAAAGCGGATGCTTCACCTCACCGTGGCCGGGGTGGAAGTATCCTGCGAACGCCAAGTAGGGGACGTGGTCGAGGTGGCAGGGGGGCTCATAACACCGCAAATAGCGGTGAATGTAGCGGGGATGAAAACAACCGCGGTGGTCGCGGCAAACACACCGCTAATTGCGGCGGAGGTGGCGTTCACTGCCGCATCGTAAATCACGGCCGAAAGGCCGTCGCCACACACAGTTCAGGTGCCGTCAGTGTGGAGTAGGTCTTTGTGCTGTGCCTTGCAATGAAAGATACCACACACTGAAAAACTACAAGCAGTGCCATCTTGATCATTGAAGGTCTTTGAAAATAATACAAATCCATATGGCCGCCGACCAGTGCTAAAAGATTATAGAAATTGGATCAGTGAATTTATTTCTATCCCAAATTTCTTTTCATACTAAAGATATTTCACATTGACTGTTGACAGTATGCCCTTATCTCAAACCGCTCTCAAACTACAGCCTTTTGAAATCTTGGAAACAAAAATGGATGTTTTCCAATATCGCCGCCACCTGGTGATGTCACAGTAATCAAATTAGATGACAAATCTACTTCCATCCCAAATTTTGGTTCATACTGAAGATATTTCTCAATTACAGTATGCCTTTATCTCAAACCACTTTCAGGTTATAGCCTTTTGAAACCTTGATATCAAAATTGAACATTTTCCAATATGGCCGCCACCTTGTGACGTCACAATATGCAAATTAGATGAATAATTTCACTTCCATCACAAACTTTGAGTCATACTGAACAATTTTTCTCATTGACAGTATACCTTTATCTCAAACTACTTTGAAGCAATAGCCTTTTGAAATCTTGATATCAAAATTGTATATTTTCTTGAAAAAACTCCGGCGCCTAAAGGGTTAAAGTAATTTCCCCGGCTGCAGTAATGTTGCAGAGATGCTAAGATTTGGAGGACCCAGAAACCCTGACCACCTCAGAGCAGACTGAGCTTTTTCAGGGGGCGGGCTTAAAGAGACCAGCGAATACAGGTGTTTAAGCACAGACAGTATGTTGAAAATAAAGTGTTTTTTGACCAGTAAAGCATATAAACATGTTGTAGTAGAAACCCAAACTACAAGTATGACCCTTAAAAGGAGCATAATAAGTCTCCTTTACAAAAAGATCAATGCAGCAGAACCGCAGATACCATCTTTTTTTATTCCACACCACCTTCTTCCTTGTCAAACTGTGGCATCTACATCCTCCACAATACAACTTGACCACCAACAGTGTGGAGGTTCAGATGTGTCATTATGCGAGCAGCTAATGTAGCCTGGAGGTGCTAGCCTAAAGCAGATATGAGGAGTGGGCGGCAGGGGTCTGCTAAGGACTGTAAACAAAGCAGATCCGTTAATAAAGATATCATTTTAAAAGCTCAATCCTGTCAGTATCAAAGAAGAATCAAACTGCTATAGTAATACTTCAAAAGTTGTTCTTTTGGATCCCAGTAAGCAGCATACTAAGCAGCCACAGGCAGTACCACAGGTCATGCCATGTCTGTCGTATCTGACATTGTTTCTTTACTCGTGGTAGATATTTATGACATGGAGAGACATCATGGACAGACATCTGTTCCAATGTGTAATTTAGGAAAACACGCAAAACCACACACACATTTTAGGTACATTTAAAACAGCTCACAGCAATAACTAGCACCATGGAGCCACACAGTGAACAAAGCACCCCTGCAGGCACACGCAGATATCCACATTCCTCTGCTCATCTCTCTTCCTCCAGTGCTGTGTTTTCAGGCCGTGCCCTTTCCTGTGTAGCCTTTCTATTTCAACCCTGTTCTGACTCCTATCCCTCCATCCTGAAACAAAGGAACGATTACATCACTGCAGGGGGCGCTGTTTGTTTTTAAAAGAGCACCGTCTCTCAGTTGGCGATCGCCCCAGCTTTATAACTGAAACCGGCTGCTGCTGCTGCTGCTGGGTCGTTTCCACAGAGATTATCAACGCTGAGGCAAAGAGATTACCTCCGGGAAACAAATTGGTTTATTGTGATTTCTCAACTCGAGTAATGTTGATAATGCCAGGAGGCGAGAACAAGGAATTCACCAGCGGATAGACGTCAGACGGCCTTGATTGCTGGGTGAAATGTATTCATGATAAATTGGTGACAATTGGAAAAACAAGATGAGGAAAGTCGCTGCCTTCATATAGGGAACGTGCGGTCTCTTTGGTCCTCTCAAAGGAGCGATAGAAAAACAAAAATAAATTCATAAAATAAAACAAGCTTCCAGGGACACATTGCCTCTGCAGGGATGCTGATTTGTGTTGCCAAATACACACTTTGCTTGTTAAGTGGAATTCAAGGCAGTCGTATCTTTTACAGCAATTCTGTGAAAAACGCCTTCAGGATTCATCTTTATCTTGTAAGCGCCCCAATCGTTTTACACTGAATGGCTTCTGTGAGGGATGCAAAGCGCCCACTGTGACCTCAAGTGAAAGCCAAGAATCCATCTCTAAACCGTCCCCATAGTCGTGTCTTCAGCGGGTGAAAGGAGGCGCACCTCTCGGTTGTCGTGCCCAACTTGCAGATATTGCGTACTTTAAGAACAGAGCTACCCGTTCAATTTATGACACCCTGCGTCTGCCCTCTAATGACAAGATAGTGACATTTATCAAATTAACTGCTGTCAAGCGCCTGTGCAGTCGCGGGAGGATTATGAGTGAAACGCTGTGCTCAAGTTCATTTGACGGCATGTCTGTCGCCCCCAGCGATGCTGTAGCTGAGGCTTCACTTTAATTTCCACAGCTTTCCACTTTCGCTCGTCTACCAGCCCCCTCTCTTCTCTTGTTAAATTGTCTCTAAATTGGATATTTAAGGGCATGTGGGAACTCAGGGGAAGGGGTGCCCTCACTTTTTTCTTTTCCTCTCCTTGCGGCAACTCTCACCCCAGTTCCCTTTCCGTCATAGTTTGCTGTACAGCACTGCGTATGTATTTTACACCATTTTTGAAAAGAGCAACGTTATTCCGGAGACAGGGGTGCATCGTATTTATCTCCAGCATCCAGACGTGGCCTCTTCAATAAGCTTAGCCGTCCCAAATCCAGCCCACTGTATATGAATCAGATTTAGTGGAGGGGGGAGCAGGAGGAAGCCATTAAAACACACCATTCGATCTCTGATTACATTCTCCTCCTCATCAAATAGCAGGATTAAGAGAGAGGGCTCTGAGTGTTGTAGTGTAACAATAGGGTCCTATGAGGCTGGGTGGGGCTTTAAGGTAAGCGTGTGAATGTGTGTGTGTGTGTGTGAGAAAGAACCAGAGGTGGGGTTGTATTGGCAGTGTTAGGATGACAGGCCTCCTCCTATAAAGGAGTCAGCAGCCGGGGCAGATTTATGACAGCCATGCTGAGTGGAAAACGTGATGGGGGATGGAGAGGCGGCTCTCACTATCGAGGATATCTTATGCCTCCTTTGAGAGTCACTCCCTCTCTCTCTCTCCAATTTCATGGCTCTCAGTCTGTGGCGTTGTCTTTGTCTTTCTGTCTTTTTGTTACTGTAAATCATTTTCTTTCTTATTATTGTAATTTTTTATAATTATTCCTGTCATAACGGTGGCTCAATTTCTCCTTTATTTTTTTTTTACTTTCACCCCTCCCCTCCCTTCCTGAAGCACCACACCGAGCATTGCAGGGCTTTAGGCAACAATTGTTTCCTTTGTCCGTCAGCCACAGACTCTCTTTATCGCAATTAAACTCAGACAAGCCTTTTAATTCCTCGTGTGTGAGAATGAGCGAGGCAAACGAAGGTCAGCTCATTCATCTTTTTAAGCTGTTGCACTCTAGCACTGTTACACTGTGAAAAGATGTTGTATCCATTATGGCTGAGAGCAAGGACAGGAAAGACTGGGACTCTGTCAAAGGAAAGGGCAGAGAGAAGAGGTTTGAGAATGAGGAGAGAGTAAATGTGGGATAGCTTGAGACAAAAGATGAAAAGAGACAGAGAGTGTGTCGAGGGGCCTCTCAAAATGACGTCTCATTACAAGAAGGCACCTGGTAGTGCCCGAAACATGTAGTGTGACTAAAACGTAATGAGGCGCTGCAAACTCACACAAAAGAGAGACCCTTTTTACAGGTCGTTTAGTGCTGAGTATCATTTAGATGCTATTATCTTTATACTGACTTTGACGAATATAAAAATGTTTTTCTACAAAACTGTTGTTTTTTTTTTTCTATTCTAAAGAAACAGTTTGACATTTTGGGAAATTAGCTTATGTGCTCTCTTGCTGAGAGTAAAACTAGAGGCTAGTATGCTAAGTGTGGAGCTATAGCCAGCAGATCATTAGCTTAGCTTAGCATAAAGACCGGAAGCAAGGGAAAACTGCTAGTCTGGCCCGTGTTCACATATTTTTTTAAATAGATACATTTCCCGGAAAGAAAAAATGAACTTCAGGTCCTCGTGTGGAGCTGGAACAAATGCACTTGAAATAAGTTAAAAGGCCTTTATTTAAAAACATGGCTGCTTACATTAAAACGCCGGTTTCGACCCGAAGTGTTCAGAGGCAAACTTTTTTTAAAGAAAATTAAAGAAAAAACTAAACTGCGTCAAAATAAGAAATTACTCAACAAACATTAAAATAACAAAATGATTTGAAATAAATAAATAAAATACAGTCCATTACTTAAATGAATAAGTTGTGTCCATACAGAAACATCTAATAGAAACACAACCTTTATTTTGAAGAATACCTCCGTGCACACAAGAACGCAAAAATGGCTCCATTCTCCTTTTGTCATAAAGGTTACCTTTACATTTTTCAGAGGTAACATTAGCCTGTGCCTTTGATCTCATAACCACTGATTCACCCTCGACATAAGGACGTAGGAACTTACTCAAAGATATGAGTGATCTGGACATGCAAAAGTTTCCGCTCCATATTAAGAACAATCCCATCATCCACTGGTTTGACCACGTCTGATCCAAAACTGCTGTTTCTGCCGGACTTTAAACCATTGACACTGAGGTGGACCAAATAACAGTGAGCACAGCAGGTGGCTGCATTTGTCCATGAAGTGGTGCAACAGTGCTAAGTTTAAGTATAGTCATTAATCCCTGACATACAAACAGAATGTAAGCGAACCGGTAGTCCGCCATTTTTGTAACTGTTTTTGGTGGACGCTCATAACACAAAGCAACAATGGGCATCGAAAATTGAGGAGATGATGTCATTGTTTGCCAAATGCTCCAGTTTATGTGTCTACACAGATACAAAATCCTCACCTTAAAAGGCGTTTAAAAAATTCTTCATTTTAGTGACCCAAAACTCTGTTTGCATGCAGACAAGTTGCCAAAACAGAGAGAAAAAGCTCACTGAAAACACATCTTATGTGTTAATCTACAAAATCAATAGAGAAAAGAGGAGCGTAAAGTTGCTATAAATGTTGAATTTAGATGTGCTATAAGGCAGATTTTTTTTACATTAGGGCAAAGCCAGGTTAGCTGTGTCCCTGTGCTCCCCGTCTTTATGCTCCCTTATGCTCTCATATTCTGCTTATGGACACTAAAGTGGTATCGATCTTCTCAAGAAAGCAAACATACAAATTTCTCAAAAGGTTGAAGCATTCCTTTGGCAAAAGAAGCAAGAACGATCTAATCAAATATAAATAAAATACATGACGTGTCTAATCAGATATTCAGTGCCAACTTTTGGTAGCTGGCAGGTTTGAGCACTCTGTGATCCAGGCACATTGGGATCTGTACCAAAAACATATTGAGGTTCGATACCAAGCCCTAGACTTCTCAGGTACTTTGAGAGTTGCACACAGATGTATAATCCATTCCTCTTGAAGTGTATAAAGCTCCAAATAATCCCTTCATTGTGCATCACACACAGAAGTTGTAATGATTTAACAGTTGCGAACAGCTCCCATGTTCTGCATTTGAAGCCCAGAGTCTTGTATTATATAGGACGTCCCATCAACAGATCAGTGTCACATGATACCCTGATACCCTGATACCTCTGCCCTGCTTGTGTGATATTGTTTTGGAAAGACCCATGTGTTGCCATGGCAGCGGAGCACCGGCTATTCCCCATGTGATTGTAGTTTTCCACCTGCAGCAGGAAAAAAGACCTGTTCCCCTCCCAAACACTGTTTCCATGTAAACATTTTACAGGAATGTGTGTGCGTATGAGCGTGTGTGTGTTTCTGGGGGTTGAAGCAGATTTTAGCCGTTTTATTTTGCCAATAGCTCCAGGAAGAAATCAATGGGTGGACTGTTTTTTGGAGAATGATGTAAGGCGCTAGTGTGTGTGTGTGTGTGTGTGTGTGTGTGTGTGTGCACATACGTGTTCGCTTTTCTGTCATATTTGCAGTTTATTCTTTTCCTGAGGGAGAGGGGGGGTCGTTTGGGAAACAAGAGAGAGTTGAAAGTGAGGCAGCTCAGGGCAGGAGGAGCAAGATGCTGATGTGTGAGCAGCGTGAGGATAAAGAGGCCAGTGGTGGAGGCCCCAAATCAGCGTAAACACAAGCAATCTGTTCACAGGAAGGGTAAAGAGAAGAGACCGCACAAGGTAAAGAAAGAGGAAGTTAGATATATGTGGAGATGCAGGGGCCCACAGACAAAGAGCGTGAAAGATAGAGGGAGAGAAACTGACTTAGGGCGGCGTTAGAAGCAGCGTCTGGGCCGAGATGAGGTCAGACGTGGACAGACTGAAGCCTAGTGTTTGACGACCACAGGCTATAGTGACCCATTAACAGACTTGTAAAGCTCAGTCCCTCCCCCACTGGAAACTGCTGGTTAGATGATATTGGTGAACACTATAAAAGGCAAGCCAACGAGTAATTCCTCTCTGAATCCTTCATCTATTTATAAAAGAAAACCTCTGGATGTTTTATTTGCAAAAAGCAGATAAACTGGAGCTATTTACCTTGTAGCTTTTGTACCTTGGAGACACACATCCCCCAGAAGACACACTGTTTAGTCAGAGTCAGCGCTGCGGTGATTCATTTGGCGTTTCGTATATTTTATCTATCATTATTATTCACTGTGGTTTTGAGTCTGCGCCCCCTTTTAACCAAGAGGTGGTTACAGCCTAAAAATTGTTGTTTGGATGCTCAATATTTCTGGCCTCAGGGTTGTGTGGGCACTGCAGGCATTCCTCACACACACACACACACACACACACACACACACATGCACACAACCTCAGTGTGTTTCTAGTGACAGCATGTTTCCAAAGCAAGGTGGTAGGAAGATTAAAATAAGTCAGCTGGAGATGTTATGTTCCCTCACATGAACACACAGAGGTGGGGTTTGGGAGCAAAGACTGTAAATAGAAAAACATGTCAGGATGCCACTTTTCACACTTGGTGTTTTTCACATCCACACCCTGTACTTCTAGTCCTTAAAATGTTGTTAACAAGCTTTAAAAAGGTTAGATCTGGCAACTCAGTGACGCTAGCTACCGTAAATAGAGAGAGCTGCACCCTGCTGTGGGTGAATGTATGTACGTGCTTTATAAATACATAAAAGCTTCTTTCCAGTTTTTAATAGACAACATGACATCACCCTCGTCCCGCTTCTTTCCTTTGGCTCCTTCCTTTGGTTTTAGAATTGGATTTTTCCCTTCACGTTTATGGCACGTCTGTTTCTGGCCCCAAGCTACATAGTAGAAATGTTGACCCAATACGAGCCAGTCGCAGCCTGAGATCCTCAGGTGGAGCCTTTCTGGTCGTTCCAAAGTCAGGGCCCGTTTGGCTTTGGAATAACCTGCCTGAGGAGATAATTCTGACTTCTTTTAATCATCTTTACAGATGATTGTTTTATGTGATGCATCTTTTTATTGCCTTTTCATTGTCCTACTGTTGTTATATTACCTTCTGCCAATTTGCTTTGTCTGCCAAAGCACTTTATAAACTCTGTTTTTAAAGGTGCTATATTATGAAAACTACGAATTTTCCTAGTCAACAAATAGTCGTCATTTAGGGCCATTAGTCGACTAGTCACCTGCATGTTTACACTATTAAATTAATTATTAAATGATATATTTTGGGCGGGGCAACACAATGGTTTGAGTTGAAGGTGTGAGATAGAATAGTATCAGTAACATTGTTAACACTGTGCTACATTACAGAGAAATACAAAACCGTACTAATGAACCTTCATTAATATAGACCTATATTTTATCTACAAGTGCACGTCACACACTGAGCGAGCCGCCTGTTAATGACGCTGTTGACAGAGCAGTAATGATTGTGCTAAGTGGCTAATGGGCATGTAGCTACTGACATGTTTCAGATGATACATCATGTTTGTAGTCGACCAATGAAGATGAGTTTACATATCACCTTGGGTTCGTCCTTCACCTCCTCACAATGATCCCACACTTTGGATTTCCTGCCCGACGTGTTATTAACTAGCCTGTGGAATAACCGCAGGTACCAGCCCTGGAAATTAACGTGACTCCTGTCTGACTGCTGAGTGTGTCAGTCCTTTCAAATTAAATTCACACATGGTCCAGTCATATAGGTTTTAATTTATTTTGACAAGGCGCGGCTCCTAATAGAGTTTCACTTTTTTCTCCGTGTTTAATCAACCAATGAAATCTTAGTGACAAATGACCTTTCTGGTCAACTAACTTTTGGCCAACTATTAGGCTGCAGCCCTAATAACCTAAAATGATACTACAGGGCAATTCAGTCATCACACTGCAAGTTAGAAAAGGCTGAAGGAGAGGATAAAGGAAGGTGTTAATGACCACAACAACACATTAAGCAGTCTATGGAAATCAGGAAATATATAAATAACAGCTTATGTGTAAGTGTTGCAAAATAGCAGCAGAGACTCATACTAAGACCTAAAAATGAATGAAGTAAGCTACTCAGTTTTGTTTGCTGCGTGGTTTGGCATTGTGCAAAGAGTCTGTTTGCACACAAACACACACACACAAACACACACACAGAGCCTCTGTGTTGGTCTTTGCCTGGCAGGATGCTGCTGGTCGAATCAGGCACAGTGGGCAGCACCCGCCCACAGGCGGCAGCGAGTACGCGGAGCGAGCAGTGGGTGGGCTGAAGGTCAGACGAGCCCTGGACACTCTGGCATTGTTCTTTCTGCCTCTTTTTTGCTCACGCTATGACCTGTGACTGTAAGAGCATATGTCTAGGCTGGCGTAAGCCAAAGATTCATTAAACACAATGAAAGGGAGACTGTAGAAGGCAACAGGGGTACAAACTGCTTCAGTAGTTGTGTGTTCTTGGCTGCAGGATGCGTATAAATGGTGCAAACTGGCGTGTATCCTGCGTGTTTGTGTGTTTGACTTCAGAAAGTGCCCTGGCATGTTATTAGTGTGAGTCAGCACAGAGGAGGCACGGCCAGCTCTCTGAGAAGTGCGGCTCTGTTGAATGTAGGAGTGGGAGGAGATGAGCAAAAGGTCTTCTGTTGCATTTCAGATGCATGATGTCTTCCCCTCAGCTGTTACGCACCAGATTCCCCAAACCGCTGACTGTCTCCTCCTGGAAGCCGAACAATCTGAACTCACCAAAGCATGTTCGCTGGAAGCTACAACTTGAACTCAAATGGAATGCATCACCTCACTGAGTGTGACGTCGTAAAGCAAAGTCATTTGTAGTCAAATTGTAGTTTGCTCACTCCCTGACCTTTATTTATAGCTCTTCCTGTCTCTCCCACCTCTCCTTGTAAAGGGCAGCGCACATAATCAGACGCAAAACCACTTTCTGCTGCCCACACTGTTATTTTCCCCAAAGAAAAAGTGATAGCGCCCATCGCAGAAGCAGGTCAGTGGGAGGTTGCTATAAATTTCCCCCGAGATGCTGCACTCGCTGTTGAAATTATTTGAACCTTGACCCAGTTTGTAGTCGGCCTCTTCAAGTGCTTCCTCTCGGAGCTTTATGTTTTTGTATGAGTGCCTGAACAAAGATGCAGGGGGGAACTCATTTTGTGTGCCCCAGTTTCTAGAACCGCATTAATTAGTGGTGGAAATTAACTCTACAATGCATGACAACCCTCTGAGAGGCCAGCCAGCAAATGTGAGACATGGATCTACCCAGTGTGCATAAAGGCACAGGTAACATTAAAGGAATACTTCAACCGTCTGAAAAATGGCCATTTGTATAACAGTTACTCACAGCATGTTACCTTGGGTTTATAATGAAGCTGTTGTTTTGTTTTTTTTTACATGCCTTCAGGGTGAACGGAGAATCCAAAAAAAGGCAAACATTCTTCATTTAAAATAAGTGAGGTCTGCATTTAACAACAGCAAAACTATATTTAAACATCTGTTGACAAACTCTCACACAACTCGTCCAACATAATCCAAGTCTCATTTATCTTAATTTATTTTATTTTGTTTAATTTATTTTGTGTTTTAACCTCTTGATACCCTGTTTCCTCATATGAGGACATCAGATTTTGGGTTTACTGGACCCTTATAGTTCATTCTATTTAACTTAGACATGTGGTCTTTGATCGTGGACACTTTTTTATGCCATCCAGTGGTAGTAAGAGCACAATACACTAATCCATGTAAAAACAAGATGGCAGCCACCTCTGCCAAGTCTGTCTGCAGCTGATCCCGAAACGAAAGTGGACAAGGTCCAAAACCTGATCACATTTTATGGTTGAACTTGTTTATTTATGATTGATAATGTTTGTAGTTTGATATGGTAACAAATTGGACCAATTTTAACACTGTTAACTAGGAAGTACTTGTTTGAGGATATTGGGACTTTATTGTCATCTCGTTTGAGGACATTGGGACTTTATTATCATTGACAAGGTTTAGTTTTTTATGTATACTTATAAGGGTCCTACTGATCCCAAATAGATAGGACAAATAAAAAAATACATACCAATCAAAAGTTCAGATCTAAAGAGGTTAAACAGTACGGTTATGCAAAAAAATCATGAGTTTGGGAAGTACACGATTTGTGTGTATAGTTTTGCTGTACCTGTTGACTTCAATTCACAAATAATCTTCGTCTTTTTTGGATTCTCCGTTCACTGCAGAGGTATGTGAGAAAAACGGTTTCCTTGACAAATTTAAGGTAACATGCAGTGTGTAATTAATATACAAATGGTCATTTTAAAGGTGAGGGATTCCTTGAATACATATTTGGTAGATTAAACTTACTGAAGCTGTACAAGCAGATTGTTCGCATCACCAAATGTCATGTTTGTATCTCCCTAAATTTGTCTGTATTAAAACTGAGTGCAGTGCTGAAAGCTTCACTGGTGGCACGCCTTTGGGGATTTGCAAAAGATTTCTAGGTGTCTGTATTAAAAGTGGTTGAAAGAAAGTTTAGAATAGTGTAAAAGGTACATATCTCAAGTCTTGTTTTCTCCTGTCACAGATGGCCATTTCACCGGAACTCCTCCCACGTACGGTTACGATGCTGACCGCGCAGAGGAGCAGCGGAGGCACCACGACATCCTGCCGTACATCGATGACTCGCCGTCTTCTTCACCGCACCTCAGCTCCAAGAGCCGCAGCAGTCGGGACACCCTCTCCTCAGGATCGTTAGAGTCCTCCAAGTCGGTCAGTATTCCATAACCCTGTCTTCGTCTTGCTACATCAGGCACATTTTCTCAACAGTTTTCTTCCCGACTGTAAATTGTGATTGTGTAAAAACATCACTAACAGTAGTGAAGGTTTGTTTTTTTTTTACTATTGATACAAAGCATATGGATTAACAATTCAACAAGCATGGCTAGAATCACTCCTCAATTGCCAATAGTCACATACTTTGACCTCAATACACTGCAGGAAGTGGGCTAATCTATTCTTAGAGCAATCCCGCTCCGTCAAAAATCTGTCAATCGACGAGGATTGATAAAGGACAACAACGCCGGCCTCATGACCCCAGAGGCAGTCATCCAGCGAAGAAACTCATCCCCCTTAAGAGTCTGGCTCTTTCTCATCCAGGGTATTAGGCAGAATTACCTATCACCTCCATCACCCCATCACTGCCTTCATCCTCTTACCCTCCCTCCTTTACTCTCTCTTGTCTGCGGAGGGAAAACCAGTGATCTATGACGTCTGGTGCTCTTCAAAGGTTACCATGGAGAGGGCACACACATGCACACACACACACGCACACACACACACACACACATACACACACTAAAACCTCAGCATCAGCAAAGATGAAAATGAACAGCCAGAGTCTATTTCAGCATTTGCACATTATTTCTTGCACCAAAGATTATGTGAGGAGCAGACGAACGAGCTACTGCAGAGCTACATATGTTCGATTAGGACAGAGAGGTATTGTGGGAGAATCTAATACGCTAATACTGCCTCCCTGCACTGTGCCCTTGGAGGAAGTAATTGCATCAGTGGTCATGAAGCGGTATCAGTTACTCCGCCCCCTCAGTCTTCGCTCTCCGGCTGAGCTAGAGAGCGAGCGTCTGTCAATCTGATTGATGGCTTGAATCTGCCAATAAATGATGAGTCCCTTGACTGCATCCGACCTTTGACCTGTGAGCTGGGAACTCTCGCTGATTTTAATTTATACACATACATGCACATGTCTGCTTCAGGTTGCACAAGCCAGTGCTGTCTTTTGCATACACAGATGCACACACCCTCTTCTCTCGGAGCAGAATGATAGATTCATTGCAGAAGATGATTTACAGTCTCATGTTTAGAGGCAGAATCCTGGAGGAAACCCGACGCCGTGTGTGTCTAGGGTTGGCAGAAGCAGCGTCTGATGGCTAGTTAAATATATTATGCAGCCAAACAATGATTATCCATCAGCGAATTCTCCACGCAGCCAGACATGCTTTTAATAACTGCCATGAAAATGGAGTTACCATCGTCCTTGATTTGCCCTTGGACGGCCACCCTTCAAGCATCAGCCCAGTCTGCTCCTCTAATTGATGAGTCAGAGCCCAGACGAGCAATGATTGGCTCAGCGAGAGCTGATGGTTTTATGATGTCACTGTGATGAGTCATCACCATCAGTGATACTGCTGATTTAATTTTCCACTGTGGCCCTTTTTCTCTCATATTCTGACTCTTCTCTGCACTGAAGAGGGACAGGAGGGGGGTCAGTGAGAGGAAGTCAGCTCAAGTATGAGGATTGTGCTGTAATGTGTTTTCTAATCATTTTGCTGAATCACTGACCACATGTGTTACACATTGTAATCCTAGTGCACAGTGTGATGCATACTTGTAGGTCAATCAAGGACAGTGAGAGCCCACTTTCTTCCCCTCTTCAAGTCATTATTCTTGTGCATTTAAATACTTTTTATAAGATAGTTGACAGTAGGGGGGGGTGATGTATCTGTTATCTCAGTTTGTTTCATGTGTGATGTATGAAATGACTATGTTGCGAACATGAAGTATAAACTGTTAAATCGTCGTTTAAGTCATCTGTGTTAGACTCCCTCTGGCGTTTTTGTTCTCTTGCGCACTCCTATACCTGTCTGCCTCTTACAGACCAAAAAAAAAAAAAAAATAAGGCTCATAATTATGATGCGTTACACACACACTTCGCCCATCCAGATCACTCTCTCCTGGGTAATAGTGTCTGAGCAAACAAGGTGTGTGTTTTTGTGTCTGCAGGGCTTAATACTACAACCATTTAGACGGTTTTTGCAACCATGGAGCACCAGTGCATCTTGCAAATATTATTAATGTATTAACTAACTAGAGTGCTGTTAGACCCTTTTTCCATTGTCACTCTTGGCTGAGCTGAGTAAAGCCATGCTGTGCCGATTTTTGTTTACATTGTCAGTTTAGACATGCCGTGCCAAGCCAAGCTGAAGATGGACCTTCTCTGGAGTAGGCTGTAGTGATTAAACTTTCCATTAACTGTTAACATGTAACTGTTGACCAGATGGCTAAAGTTTACAGCAGAAACATCGATACTTCAGCCAGCGACCAGCTGTGTGCTTCAGAATAAAAGCACCAGTGGTTCCACTCTGGTTAACTTAACTGAGCTTTAATTTCACTTTTTACACTACCTTTAATTAATTGTGTAATAACAGTAGGCTACTTTGTTTAACTTTGTTAGAACAGTACTTATTATTGCACTTTATTTAATTTTATGATAACAGTACTTTTTTTTTTTAAACTTGATTTTAACAGTATTTTTTTTTTTACTTGATTATAACAGTAGTTTGTTGAGTAGTTTAGTGTTTATAAAGTCTACAGTAGTTCAGAGATTTAAAAATATAGAGATACATATCGTGTATCACAATATGGCCTAAAAATATTGCAATATTATTGATAGGCCATGTTGCCCAGCCCTAGCTGATTATAAAAGATTATATGAGGAAATGAAGGAGAGATAGATAGAGATTTGGACTGACATGCAACAAAATACTTGGCTGGATTCAAACCTGGGACATTGCACTTTATGTTCAGTGGCCATTGGGGCACCCCTGATTTCTCTGAATTTGTAGACTGTTTCCTCTGTTTCCATGGATCCCTGATTTATATTTAGATATCTAAATCCCCCCCAATTGTCACTGCTCCCTTATCCTGTCTGACATCACACCTAGAGGTCATGACCTGATGGCGGAGGTCGTTTCCTAAACCTTCAGACTTCAGTAGGTTAAGAAGCTTGGAAAGACTGAAATCTCCCTTCATATGATCTATCACATCTGCAGTGAAAACTCAGTAATCACACAGCTTGTTTCGTTGCAATTAAAGGCATGGCGTGATGCAGTATTGCGAATATCCTACCCAGAAAACCCCCGCAGACACCAGCTCTGTCAGCGCCTATCACATCGGGCTGAAGTGCAGTTTAAATAACCAGAAGTAATGCTGCATTTACAAAAATGCCTCTCCTGCAGCACACGATGATTCTGAGACAGCTCCATTACGCACCAGACATGTGGAGATAGGAAGCAATCACATTAGGCATTTCAGAAAGCAAGGGATGGCAGAGCAGGATGCTAACGAGATTAGAATATGAAAAATGAAAACGGTTAATAAAGTGTGGAACAGGGCATGAATTGCAGCTCACTTCCCTCCTCTCTAACCTGGCTCTGAATGTTTATATGGGCTGACAGTCCATGGGAACAAGACAGAGAGATGAGGAATAATGTTATTACAGTCGCTGCTGCTCAGTTTCTATCTGCGCCTCCTGAGCTACGCCGGCGTTCTTGTCAAATAAACACTGTTTGTATTGATTCTCGTGTATCTCCTGAGAACATCATCCGTGCATAAACAAATCAGAAGCGGATCAGAATTCCTAAATCATGTTGGGCAGAGCCGTGGCCGAGGGCTGTTGTGCGAGCTGAGAGGGTTTCAAGCGTGGGCTCAAATGTGAACATACAGTACTGGACGTGAAAACATCGAAACACCAACCCAAATATACCCCGAGCAGGAAAAATGTGTCTTATTTTATTACCAGAAAAAGCAGGCAGACACCCCTTTTAGTCTGAATCCAGAGATGGGCTCATTAGTTGCCACGGCGATGAATAAAAGATGATATGTCTGGAGATGTGGGTACTTCCTAGGGGAGTCGTCTGGGGTCTGAAACGATGAATAAACACTTTGGTCTCCCCTCTGCTAGTTCAGCAACGTGGCTGAGTGTTAAAGTTTCCTCCTTGTGATTTGCGTGGAATATTCTTGATGCTGCAAATGGACCCTTGTGTTTCGCATGCTCTTTTACCAGCGGGCATATCCTTTGAGGGTAAAGTCACAGAGCTCATGCCGATACTTGTAGCTCAGTAGTGATTCATTCATTTTTCATTAATTCACAAACATTCGTGGGGCTCCGTCACTGCCCCAGGCTTTCTCTTTTAAGTCAGACGGATTTAAAGCCACTGCAGTGCAATGTAATACATTTAAGAGCGATCATAAATCATAATTGCATTACTTATTAACTTTCAATATCCTTTTATTTGTACTCTTAATATGAAAAGAGATAAGTTTTCTGCTTTTGGTTGTCTTCGAGTCCATACACAATCAGCAATTAGAGGTTTTTTGATATTGTTATATACAGCACAGATCCCCAGACAGCTCGGTGTGATGCATAATACATGTGTGTCAGATTCATTTCTTTTATGCTTCACCTGAGAAAGAGACTATTGAAGACGGGATAAACAGTCAGAAGAAAAGGAGCTTATACTTTAAATACTCTCCCAATCTACTTGTAAACTGCACCTGATTTCTCCAAACTAGAGTGCTGCAGTGATCAGTTGATCAGTCAATTAGTTGATTAACAGCAAAATTCATGGTAACACTTTCTATGAAGACCACATCTATAATGCGTTATGAGGGCATTTATAGTGAATTATAATGCATTTATAGTGCTGTATGACTGCGCTCATAAATACATTATAGATTATATCACAGACTTGTAATTCATATATTGTCAATGATTTATCTGATGATTAAGATATCCACAGACAGTGTTGCAAGCCAATATGCTTGCTCGCAAATTTAATGTGTTTAGTTAATGTGAAGATCACAAGCATTTCACACCCCGCTGCATACTGCTATAACAAGAGCAATATGCAAAGACTTGCTGTGGCCTGCAACAATGGCATGAGATTACTTCTTAAACAGCCAAATGTTTGTAAATGTTGATGTCCCGCTTTAATACGAAATATTATTTATCGATATATGTGCAGGCTGTCTGTTTCAGAAAATAGCATCATCTAGGCCTTGGCCGACCCTGAGCTGGCCACTGGCTTTCCACCTTGTTTGTGGGTGCAGTTTATTGAATTTTAATCCATTTTTATGAACTTGTATAATGTAGTGTTGGGTAATTCTTGCCCTTATACACACATATATTTTATAAATGTATAGTATTTATTATATCGTATTTATTGTCCGTTGTTTGTGTGGTATGCTATGGTCTTAGACATGTCCTCCCATTAGTGCCACTTTCTCCTCCTTTTCCACAGTCCAAGAGAGACGACACAGTTGCTTACGCTGAAAATGCACCAGTAAAACTCTAGTTTAACTAATCAATAACATGCACAGGACACTTATAATTCATTATAAGTCACATCTATAATATTTTATGACTGATGATATAGTGCATCAGGAAGCGTTATGTGTTTATGAGTGTAGTCATATAGCATTATAGATGCATTATAGGCTAATGCCCCATGAACGGTCTTAATGCATTATAGATGTGGTCTTCATAGAAAGTTTATTTAGTCAGTTTTCAATGTGTTGGACGGTTGGTTGGACAAAACAGGACATGTGAAGACATCATCTTGGGTTTTAGGAAAACTAGGATAGCCAAATCTGGCCCAAAATACAGTGCTGGGTGGCCTGGAGTACATTTATAATTTACAGTTAAAATAAATTGATTCATATTGAGATTTGACTGTAAATAAGCACTGCGAAATAAATCAGCATCAATATGTTTGCTTATTAAAGAACAAGTACATGGAGGATCTCCCGGGCTCCCAGCAAAGGTCCAGTCTAATTATTTTTTATTAATAATTAATGTTTGTTTATTAACTGGCCGCTGGCCTACTGTCATTTTGCAAAACTGTTGGGTATCCCTGTTATAGACCAAATGACTAATCAATTAAGTGAGAAAATAACCAGCAGACGAATCGATAATGCAAATAATTGTGATTTGCAGCCCTAAATAATGTAAATGTTTCTTCCTTCAAAGCATTTACCCAATAACACACTCTGTGTTAGCTGCTGAGACGCTAAGAAGTGAGAGCAAAGTGCAGCAAAGCGTCTTTAAATCCTGTGCACACTGTCTGAGTTCAGGAGGATTGATGATCATTGATCCTAAGTAGAGCCGCAGCCTAAACGTAACATGTAAATGTCGAGTGCTATTTTTATTTTTGCTCATGCAGTGGCCATGGAAACAGGTTTCAGGCCCATTTACCTCTTTGTTTAAATATATGCATGTCCACCCACAGACGTCCAAGCACTCACAGTACATGCTCAAATGCAGCTCGCGGGTGTACTGTACATCCTTTTAGCATGGGTACTTATGCAATGCCTGAATTCTGCTATGTAGTTATGAAGTTGTAGAATTAGAAGTGGCTTAACATAGACATAAACCCAAAAATGTGCTGTTTTAATGATCACTTGTTGAAGTCATCTACAAGCAAAAATGCCACCATGGGGAATTCTGCTTTTCTTAATTTCATGTTGTAAAGTCAGTCTGTCTGGCAACACTTGGAGCTCTGGGCTGTGGGAGATTGTGATGGGTATTTTTTCACTATTTTCTGACATTTTATAGATTAAAAAAATGATCAATACATCTGAAAAATAATCACCAGGTTAAAGACTAGATTCACATTTTTACAAATCTGTGTTGAAATAGCTCAGAACCTCATATCAGTTTTGGCATTTCTCATGGCCATAAATCCATCTCTGCACTGTGCTGTAGGTTTTGTCCTCATCTCCTCGATTGGAGTCGCGTTAAGAAGGGATCTTGTCATGGCGAGTTTGGACAGGAGGAACTATAACTCCGACCAGCAACTGTTTCAGTGGACATATAGGCATGTAGCTGATGTTTTGAGACAAACCTGCTGCTGTGTAAACATGGCAGCATTCGGGCCTATAAGATTTCCATGCAGGATGGGCATATATATGACCTGACAGCTGGCAAGGGTGTAGGTTTCTTTCAACATGAGGGGGGGTATATTTGAAACAGGGGGTTAAGGAGTCCTCATTTCTGTAACCACTTAATCTGCATGTCTTTGAACTGTGAGAGGAAGCTGGAGGACCCAAGCCGCCTGCCTCTTGTGGTGAGGTGACAGTGCTAATGACTGCACCGCCCTGTTGCCTGGTTTGGGAGTCATCTGCTAGAAAATTCTGAGCATCAAACACTTAGGTTCCTAGCCTGGAAATCCAGACCCAAATCAAGAAAGATTTAGGGTCTGGCCATGAGTAATGAAAATGGTCCAACTCAAGGGCGGCACCAAGCATGCATTTGAAATATCACTGCGTGCAACTGGATAACACTATGACCAATCAGAACAATACACGGGGTGACGTATCCAGAGCTTAGCTACCAGCGGAGCTAACTGGTAGATTAGACTCTTGCCGTATCTGGTCGGCAAAACAGCAAAAACGTCCTTCTTGCAAAGGAAAGACTCGAGCGCCGTCTTCTGTTCCTCTTTTAGAGACAAAGCCAAGTCTAAGTCGTTCATTGTAGCAGCCAAAGCCGTTTCAAACTGGTGTTCAGCCGTAGCCATCTTGCAATGTTTACTGACTGATTCCAGACTTTGTCGGATCACAGCGCTGTCGTCATCTGTTTAGCTCGCCTCTGGCCCGCCTGTATCAGATACACCAATGTGATTGGTGCAGCTCGGCTCCAACGGCATACGTAATGAGCATCATTACTGATTGCCAGAGTGACTCGCTGAGAAAATTCAAATTGTGCTCTCGCGAGAACTCTGGATTTCCAGGGTATTAAATTCCTGCATTTTGGTGAATTTTCAAACACTTGAACAGCCTTTTTCAATTTGTGGTGCCAATAAAAGTATTATGGCTTTTGTTTACACTGGAAATGAATCCCAGGAAATTTAATCATAAGGATCCAGTTTTCTGGCATATCAACTGTTACCCATCTCATTGTCTTTGCATTTTATCACTCTTTCTCTCCTTCCTTTGGCCAGTCTTTCTCTCCTCTACCTCTGTTATCCATCATCTTTATTCTTCCCCCTCATTTCCTCTCTCTTTCTCCACCTGGTGGTCTAACTGTCCTCTGTCTTGTTTTTCTTCCTCTCTCTCTTTGCGTCTCTCCCAGCTGAAAAGGCAGAGTAGCCGAAATCCTACCTTTTGCTGCCCTCTTTCTTCCTCTGCTCTACTCTATGTGTAGCTGCAGGTTTTGAATATTTTGGTTTTTTTCCCAAACATAGAAAAATTGTGGTCCTACCCTCTTATTTTTCTCTGCCCTTCTCTTTCTCTTTCTCTCCATCTCCATCTCTTCTTCTCCTTTCTTTATCATCCTCTCTCACCCTTCCTTCCTTCCTCTTCCTACCTGACTCCTCTCCTTCCTCTGTGTGTGTGTGTGCGCACGCTCTCGGCACTTGCAAATTCTCTCACAGACACATATTTATACGCCAACCTTGCTCCCATGGGAGACCCTGCCTGTTTGAGTTATTTCAGAGTTCGTGGTTAAACAAGACAGCCGAGGAATCTCTCTGTCTGTCTGCTTTCTTTCATGTCCGTACTCCTCAGTGAGCTTTGACTGGGCTGAGGGGAACAGGGAGGCAGCTGGGGAGGATTTCTTGAAGGTGCATTTGTTGCTGTTTGATTTTTTTACGCTGTGGTGCTCACAAACAGCGAACCTGCAGAGGTTTCAGGCTCAGCTAAGAGCTGGGAACCCTTCAATCTGAGATTTACAAACAAATGATATTCGAGGTCATTTTATCATCTGATTTGAGGAATAATATGATGCTTTCAGTGTTCTTTATGCCACAGACAGGAAGAAATCAAGTTGTCTGCCTTCCAGTGTGAAAACAGTTAAAGGCACATCACTAGGTGGTGAAAGGTATCAACACAAGACGTGTGTGGCAGTGTATTAATCTGCAGAGACTCTGTCCTCTGCCTGTATTTTTTAAATTCTTATTCTTATTTAGAGTGGAGGTAGAGGAAACAACGAAAATCGCAGACACAGCACTGAAAAAAACTCAAAAATAGCAAGGCAAAACACTGATCTGGGGTTGACTTTTCGCTTTTGTTGGCAATGCTGTGTATAGACAGTTTCCTTTAAGAATTTTTTTTTTTTTTTTTTTTATGAAAACCAGTTTTTAGAGTAAGTAAAAATAATTCAGACTGTTTTAACTTCAATTTATATGTCTGTGTGTTTGTTTCAGACTGAATGTGACCTGGAAAAAGGTTTGGAGATGAGGAAGTGGGTCCTGTCTGGGATCTTGGCCACCGAGGAAACATACCTCAGTCACCTGGAGGCACTGCTGCTGGTGAGAACACACACACACACACACACACACACACACACACATACATAGCCTTATTATTAAGTAGCATGTTATTAGTGGTAGACCGCTTACACTTACAGGGATTGTTCGGATCTTTTGAAGTGGGGTTGTATGAGGAACTTCCACAGTCAGTGTATTACCCTCAGCAGATGATAGTCAGCATGTCCCCAGTTTGAAGCAACAGGCAGGAGTACATTCACGAAAGCTCAGCAATGTACTGCTGCGGTTGGGAGCAGCAAAATGTATTTTAGCCACCTAAAGAACTCAACATATGTTTCAGTGTGCGCTATGTTTAGAATATTTTTACTGCTTTAACTTGATACATACAGCTCTTTCATCTGGGGAACTGAGGCCCTTATTTTATTCTCTTCAAAGCCACCAGACTAATTGATCAGGGTATAGACCAGCAGCTCCTGTGTTCAGCGAGGTAAAATGACTGTTTCAGTTCCTGTCAAATTGCAGTCTGATAGCAAGGTAAAGCAGCAAAAGTATTTTAAATATAGTGTACACTTAAACAGTTCTAATTTTTTTGGTGACCAAACTGAGTTTTGCTGCTGCTCCCGTCACAGCAGTACATTACTATAGCTTCAGTGTCTGCTTCACCAAAGTCAGGGGATACTGACAGTCATCTACTCAAGGTAATACACTGATTATTGATAAGTACACTTGTACTGATAAGTGGGGTTGTATGAGTACTATAAGTATTCATGCTCAGTGTCTGCTTCTTAATGATAAAACCATTTAAATATTAAGCTCGAAAAATAGCACCACTAGCAAAGAGTATTAATAGAACAAACTCACATAGTAATGTTTATCTAAAGTGCTTACAGTTCACACACAAAGTCGCCCTCAAAGGGAATGTTATACCTATCATCTCCCCTGTTTGTTCCTCTCAGCCTATGAAGCCTCTGAAGGCCGCTGCCACGACCTCGCAGCCCGTGCTCACTGTGGCCCAGATAGAAACCATCTTCTTCAAAGTGCCTGAGCTCTATGAGATCCACAGGGAGTTCTACGACGGTCTTTTGCCACGTGTCCAGCAGTGGAGCCACCACCAGAGAGTCGGGGACCTCTTCCAGAAACTGGTGAGGAAATTGAAAGAGATTAGTCAAAGGGATGGGGGATTTGGGGCTGTAGTTTACGTGTCTGTACCCATGACAGCAGATCTGTTATTGCCCTTAAGTGACATCAGTGGGCACCCACAAAAGTTGAGAGTATTAGAAAAGACATTCAATGTTTTCTGACCTATGGACACAGACCTTAAGCAAAAGCACTGTGCTGGAGTGCCTTTATTCGCAGCAGTGTTTTTTCTTGAATTTGGAGGGTTTCAGAGGCAGAATCGGTCCGCGTAATTCAATAAACCACTAAATGTAGATTTGATTTTAGTACTGATGCTCTTTTTTTATCATTTTAAATATAGACAAATTGAATCTGAATCATCCTTTTCTTCCTATTTCCTCCTCAACAGCCACTCACTGTCTCTCTTTTCCCTCCAGTAGTTTCTGCCAAGGATGTCAGGGCCAAATGTACACTGGGTCTATTTAATCATTTCACAACGGGTCAGTTAACCTACAATGAATCATTTGTTAGTTCTCTCTGAAATACTGCTCCTCTCCCACTAGTGTAGCTTCAGTAGTGTGGAATAAACTGTGGCGTCCTGAATGTTTCATGAACAGCCCTGGACTTCTCAGACTCTTCTAGTGAGTTAGCGCTCAGAGGGAACTCAATCAGCGGCTCCTCTGGCAGCAGCACAGCGTGTCTCCCTCTCCTCTCTCGCACTGTGCACACAGGAGTCGGTGTCGTCAGGTGATTTTGTCATAAACCTTTGGTAATGGAAACTTACGTGGTGCTCGCAGCAACATCTGTGTGAATGTGCGATAGTTGTGGTATCATAACAGCCTGTCACAGGTTATAGCGTGATGATTAGAGGAGAAATGGCAGAACATAAAGGTCCAGGTGGGAAAAAAACAACTCGATCATTTAGGATTTTGCTAGAAGAAGGAAATCACCCATTTATTTATTGATATAGATCCCAGGGTATATTTTTTAACTAACTAACTAATTAAACAAGGAAGTGGTAGACCAGCAGCTCCTGTGTTCAGCAAGGTAAATGACTGTTTTTGTCAATGGAGTCTGGCTTTGAAGAGGGCATAGATAAGCTTGACTTTAAATTCAGTTCCCCATTGGAAATGGCTGTCTAAATGCAAGGTGAATAGGTGAAAATATTCTGACTATCACATACTGATATTGATTTTTTTTAGCTGGCTAAAATGCTATTTTGACTGTAGACAAATTGAATCTGAATTGTCCTTTTCTTCCTGTTTCCTCCTCAACAGCTGCTTGCTCTTTCCCTCGTTTCCCTCCAGTAGTTTCTGCCAAGGATGTCAGGGCCAAATGTACACAGGGTCTATTTAATCATTTTCACAATGGGTCAATTAACCCACAATGAATCATTTGTTAATTCTCTCCGAAATACTGCTCCTCTCCCACTTGTGTCTCCCTCAAACTCCCCCTTTCTCTCTCTCTCTCTCTCTCTCTCTGTCTTTCCCTCCCTTCCAGACTCACTTATGCTTGAACACACTCCCATGTACACACACACGCATGCACGGACACACACACACACACACACACACACACACATACACACAGAGGGAGGTGTTTCACAATGCCGCCTTTCTGCCTCAGGCAGCTGAGACCATCACTGCACTGTGTGCTTTGTGTCTCGAAGAAGCTGCTATAAATAGGAGTCTCTCTCTCTCTCACACACGCACACACACACACACACATGCACACACACTCATGTTAATTTATCTCAGGAGGCTCCTCCTGGGGCTTAGCTAAGAAATTAGGATTTAATTTGAATCTTTTCCCGTCAAGGAGGCAGACACCAAAATCCACTTTTTATCTAATAGTTTCTTTTAAAGCTTGTCTTTGTATTTTTTTTTCCTTCCTTAAACGTGCTTCTTGGTCACGTTAGCTCCCATCCAACAAAACTGCCCCGCACTCAGCGTAGAAAAAAGACACAACATCATGGTTGTGATGTGGCTAAAACATGAATATTAAGCAGAGTGATTGTACAGTGTTTCCACACTCAGACAGTTTCTGCCTCGTCCTCCCCTCCTCTCCAGACACCAGTTAATAGAAGTCAGGGGGAGAAGACGCTGAGCCTACAGTGACGAAAAAAAAGGAAGAAATGCTACATGACAGCCGTTCCGTAAGGATGTGGAGAGGGAGGGAGGGAGGAAGAGATTAGATGAGAGTAGAGGAGGTGATACAGGCAAGGAATGTGGGGGGGAGGGGGGGTTGAGAGAGGATGAGAGTCGGCTAGGCAAGTAGATTTAGGCTGCTGCAACTCCGATAGAGCTGTCTCACCGTGACTCCTGAAATCTGCGAGGGGAGCAGACGGGCTTAGGAATCATAAAACATCAGAACAAGGAAGGCGAGAGACGGAGAGAAAAGAGGAAGAGGCAAAGCGTCACTGACAGGTTATGAGCATGAGTGTCAGACAGAAGTGTTTGAAGGCTGAAAATAGGGCTAAATCACACTTCTGCTCTTCCTAGACACACACTTCATACGCAGCGGCAAAGTGAAGGTTTTACACCAGGAAGACAGACGGGCAAACTGATAAACTTGCTTTGAACGTTGTTCTTCAGAGATGGAGGATGGAAAAAGCCTGATTCTGTGAATTTATAGAAGAAGATTGATCCTTTATTTGGCCAACCTACAAACTGTTTTTTTGCTCTGTTTAAGGTTTTTTTTTGTGAGATTCTCTGAGGTGGTAGCTGTGGTGTAGTGAGTTTATATATCTGGCGTCACAGTGGTGCAGTGGTTAGCATTGTCGCCTCACAGCAGCTTTGTGTGTGGAGTTTGAATGTTCTCCCCACATCAGCATGGGTGTTAATGGGCTTTGTCCAATCCATCTGCATGTCTCATCTGCATGTCTCCCAAAGACATGCAAGCTAGGTTAATTGGTGACTCTAAATTGGCCATAGGAGTGAATGTGAGTGTGAGTGGTTGTCTGTCTCTATGTGTCAGCCCTGTGATAGTCTGGAGACCTGTCCAGGGTGTACACTTAAAAGAGAGTGTATAAAACACTCATGGGTTCAACCTCGCTAATGCAAGTTCAGAAACATGACATCAGTACTGAGAGGAAGGTAATGTAAGAAAAACGATAATAAATCACCCTCAATGATACATGTCCGAAAAACATGACAAACAGACAATAATGCAAGAAGTCAAAAGTACATAATAATGATGGTCCACCTGAAACAGAAAAAACTGCACATGATGATGTCCAGCACTTTGATGCTGTATCAGTCCCTATTTTTTCTTTAATGCCACAGTCAGTATAAGCCATGCTAGCACTAGTAGCATCAAACTTGCCAACGTTGAGAGCTAAAAAAATAAATAAATAAATAAATAAATAAATAAAAATTAGAGTTTCAGAGACTTTGTTTCATTCTGGTGACATTTAGAGAATAAAAATAACAAAAAATATGTAAACTGCAACAGTTGTTATGTTCAATACTGTAATTTTACAATTAATTCTCAGGAAAGAATACAGAATAAATTGCCCCTCTGGTGTGTATTCTTGCTTAAACTAATCAGTAATATATAAACTAAATCAGTTTTCATTTATTCATTTAATTGCACTGTTTGACCCTTGTGCACGACATAAAAGTCATCGCAGCAGATTTTACTAAATGCACACACCCTTCCTTTAAAACTTTCTGTAAAACCGGAATTCTTATTTCCTTATTTTTGTCTGGAGGAGCAGCTCTCTTCCATGTCGCATGCATACCAGGAAATGACATTCAGTGTAGCTGTTTTGTTGTCCAAGGATGGTTGTGTAATGTAAAGGAAAAGACGGTGTGGAAATCCGTCATAAATCGAGTGAAATATGGGAGAACTGTGACCGCGGTTAGAAAGCAGTGAAAAATAAGTCTCCCAAGGAAAATCAGGAGGGGTGACAGCATGGCTCTAGATATGGCCATGTCGGTCTGAGAGTTGGTCACAACCTGCTCCAGACTGAAATATCTCAAAAACTATTACATAGATTGCCATGAAACGAAATATAGACAATGATGGTCCACAGAGGATAAAGCCTACAAACTTGGTGATCAAAGTTCTTGATTTTAAGGGTAAAATATTTACCAGATTGGCACAAATTTTTGACGACACTCTTGTGTCTCAATAACTATAAGATTGACTGATGTAATAGGCCCTTCAGCCTCAGCTGTACTTTGTGTTTAGTGCTAATTTGAAAATGCTAGCAGGCTAACACGCTAAACTAATTTGGGTAACAGGGTAAAACATTACTCAGACGTCAGCATGTTGTCATTGTTGTCACTGTGCAGCATCGCAGTGTTGCCAGTATGATTTAAGACTCTTGTTTTACCAGCAAATGAAGGGTCTTATCCTTTCTAATGCTGTCTATTCATATCATTATAACATCATAGACTAAACAGCGCTTTTTCCCTGTGTGAGTAATTTCCTAGTCTGTTAAAACTCCCTTATAACCAAGTGGCTAAATCCAGTCTTCTCCTATAATGGCCGTACTCTGTCATGAGGCTGTTTTCTTAATGTTGTTTTCCGCTGTGGATTAGACACATACTCTCACACAGGATAAATCCCGAACTGAGAAATCCAAACACCCAAGCAGTTTCTTTCATCACCCAAAGCCATTTTCTGCCATGATACTGTAGCTGCAGCAGCACACTCTGTAAGCCTTCACGGCGTTGTGTGCGGCTCTGCGGATGTGGCTGGCAGACATTCGGGCTCTCTGTTCTCTCCACAGTCAAACTGTCACGCTCTGAATGGCCTCCGCTGTGGTGCAGATTGTGTGGCCCAGGGCAGGACACAGGATTGCAGGATTGTGAAAATTGCTTTTCTCCTCGCCTTCTTCCACTTTGCTTCGTCCTAGTGTGCGGATGTATGTGGAAGACATTGTAAATCCATTTTGGAAAGTTTTGCCACTTAAAATTCATATTGAGTATTTGGAAAACACAAATAAGGACAGTTGTTTGTGTAAAAGTGACGTTACTTTTGTTTTTTAAAATCGACCACACTCATACACGTAACCGCCAGTGATAACGTAAGTTTAAAAGATGTTTAGACAACTTGTGACTTCACATTCCTGCCATAATTAAATCTCTCACCCCACCATGAGGGCAAAGATCAGGGCATGTTACAAAGGTCAGGGTTGTGCCTAAAAATAGGATGTCAGGATGAATGAGGTCAGTCTGAGACAAGAATAGTTATTAGCTTATGTGTAGTAGTCCTTTATTTATAGAGCACTATCCAAAAACCTAATCATAAAGTGCTTCACACAAGGCAGCAAATTAAAAATCAACAATAAAAGCACTGACTCAGTCGGTCTTATTTCCTGAGGCAGGTTGTTCCAGTGCCTCCAGGCCCTGACTGCAAATTCTCTGAGCCCCGTAGTTTTAAAAGAAAAGTCTGGTTTGCTGCAACTTGGGTCTAGTTTCGTAGCAGGCAGACAGTCAGACAGGTTATTAAAAGTTCTGTATATGACATCATGAATATTGATGTAGCAGCAACCAACTTTTCGGTATGTAAAGATGTAGTGGACTAATGGTCTCCTGAGCAGAGAACGAAGTCACGCTGTCACTGTGTATGTTGTAATCCAGGCTTCTCTATTCTTTGTAGAGGACGCACATGTATATTAGTGCATTTGAGTCCCTGTGTGTGTGTCCCATTGGCTAGCTCATTGCCACACTCTGCTCATAGTTATTGCTGTTAGCTCTGTCAGCACTGTTGCCATTCTTAGGCCCTGATCACAAAGAAGGTGTTTTAGCAGCTGGACGAGGCTTTTTGCAATTGTTTTTAATGAGAATGAAGCCCTTTCCTCGTGTTTTTTGTCCGATGAGCCTTGTATTTCTGTGCTCTAGGCCCTTGGCATCCTTGGCATTTTTGCCGGAGTGCTCTCAACTCTGTAAGCTGAAAAAACTTCAGCTCAGAGCGAAAAATTGCCCCATGTCATCGTTTTTTTTTGTCATCTATTTTCCCACTGTCCAATCGGATGATGTGAGAGGCAGGCCCTGTGTGGTGGTCATGACAACAAGTTTACAGTTGGTAAACAATGGAGGAGAAACTGGTGGTAGGGGCTGCTGGATACCCAGAGCTATACGGCCCGACGATAGACAGCAGGTTATCAAACTGGTGGTACTCCCCATGATCCACCCCCTTTTTTAGGGTCTCGTGTACCCACACAGGTCTCCGTTGCCCAACAAACTATTTGCTGACAGCCTCTCACCCTCAACCAAAGCTACAGCAAGTACCCACTACTTATCCATTTTAGAAACTAGCTACTAATTACTGTGGGAAAAAAACAACAGTAGATTGATTACACAGGAGGGATAGTGTAAGGACGTGATGGGGTGGTTGCCTTGCAACAATAAAAAGGCCTAGCAAGAGGTTTTTTTTCTGGTGGCATTCAGTTTTTAGAAAAAAGGCAAAAAATGCTTTCTGTGTGATCAGGGCCTTAGCTCTGCTCTTAGCATCATTAGCTGCTAGTCAGAGGCTCAGCCACCTCCATGTTGAGAGCCATATGGAGACAATCCCGGCTCAGACACTGAATCATAGATATGTTCTGAATGTCCTATAGAGCTTCTTTAAACAAACCCAGAGGTTTGAAAACAAAGTCAGAAACAAATTTTTATTACTCAAATTGTTCATTGTATATATTCATCATAGTGTACAGACCACCTTTCTGTTTCAGTTTTGACGTACTGTATTTACAGTGGTTGTGCATAAAGAGTTTTCCAGTGCAACTTCTGGATGCACTCACTTTGGTTCAAACTCCAAATAAAGTGTTTCAGATTATCTGGCTAAACTGCCGGCTTGTTGACAACCCCTCTGATCATCTGACTGCTCATTTCTTGCCTGACCTTATCGATAGACATCCATTACAGCTTTGCTGCCATGGTTCCAGATCTCAGCAATGAGTACAGTACCATCAGATAGAGACACTGACCAGAACAATGAAAGTAAAACCACAGTTGTAGGGCTGGGCAATATATTGATATTATAGCAATATCATAATATGAGACTAGATATTGCACTAGATTTGGGATATTGTAATGTGCTACAAGATTGACACAATCTCGATATTGAGGTATTTAGTTGTAATAAATCTGAATTTCCTTTTATGCTTTGTGTCTGTAAAGGACAAAAGACATCCCAAATTCCTGAAGCTCCACACAAGCTAATATTGGACCAAAAGGTCTGAACTATGGCGACATGTAATGAAGAGCTTCAAAGTTAATAATATGTGTTCAATATACTCAGCTAAGATTTTTCTGGGGCATTCGGTATTCTTTATAGTAGCGTGTGTAGCTCTTACACACAAAGCCCATCTCCACTGTACTCTCTCCTCCTTCAGCTTTTGTTCGGGAGAATTGATTGTCCCTTTGTTCGCCGTCGAGATGGATCGCAGCGCTGGCAGGCAGCGTTTGGTGGAGTTTTATTCAGCCATCCAGCTTCCTAAATGTGCTTTCATAGCCTCTGTTACACCAATCATTAATTACTCACCCAGGCACAGTGCAGGTCTCGACGGTTGCCCGGGCAACCAGCCCGGCTGCGAGGTGCACCGTGGTTACGTTGCTGTTGTTGTGACTGTGATGTGTGTCTTTCCTTTGCCGGTTGTTTTGTTCGATTGTCTGCAAGTCGTGTACAGTCTCTCAGACATGGCTGACTGGGCTGAATCTCCTGTCTCAGATATGGAATTTCAAGGATTATATATCTCAGTACTGCAATTGAGCATTTAATAACACTGAGAAGGTCAAAGGGGACTTCACATGTCTGTCGTAAAGATTTGTCCATTTGTCCATATTTCAGCTGCCACTGTTCAGACTTGAGGAAATGAAGTGATTCACCAGTGCTTCTGATGTACTAATTTCTTGAGGCTTTACAGTAACAGTCCAGACGAAGGTATTTAACTGAGCAGGCTCCATTATAGTGCTGTGCCTCCATTCGTCTGGCTGCCCAGTGTCTGTTTTGTTTCTCTAATGCTGTTCTTCATTAGGTTGTGTCATGTACATGCCAAATATAGACTGAAGGTATTTTTAGAAAAATAGTTTATTGTTATATTTAGAGTTGAAGCAAGGCTCCAGATTGTATGACATTAAGGAATGAAGTGGTGGAAGTCAAGAAAACGAAGCAGTGAAGAGGACTGTTGAGTGTGTTTGGATGTGTCTGAGAGTTTCATTGCTTTAACTGTCTTTACAATGAACTGTTCTGTTCAAGAGCCAGCTATTTATTTCTCTGTAAAGAAGCTCATAAATTTCCAAATTTTCATTTGGAATTAAAGCATGAATTTTCTGACACTTCAATATGTCTAATATGTTAATTAAAAACACCCCTCCTCTGTTTCTTTCTTTCTCTCTATCAGGCCAGCCAACTCGGAGTGTACCGAGCATTTGTGGACAACTATGAACTGGCTGTGGAGACGGCGGAGAAGTGCTGCCAGGCCAACACACAGTTTGCAGAAATCTCTGAGGTAAGAAGGATCGAGAAAAGACTGGATAACAGCACCAAGCAGGGATAGAAATACCAGGGTTTTAGATGTGGGGAAAGGAATTGGACCAAAAGTGAACAGTTGCTGGTTTAGCCTCTACCTTAAAGCATTTTACCACCGTGTAAAATCAGTGAAACACTTAACCCCCTACATACCAGCAAATTATCCAACTGAGTTTCACAAGTCGTTCATATTTTGTTTGCCTTGTGTAGCTTTATCCATATTAATAAAAACAAATTGTCCATCCTGCTGCAGCTGGGTAGTTCGTGAGAGAAAGGCAGTGTCACCTAGTCAAACGAAAATGATGAAGTAGATAAAACATGGTGTTAAATAATGTCTTCACAAGGCAATGAGCAGTTCCTGGGGGGTCTTATATAGTAGGAAGAGTCTATTTTCAGAGTGATCTCATCCCTACTCGTCAGATTTTGATGCTTGGGCAGAAGCTTTTGCGTTGCATCTTGCCACAAAAGGGGCTGGCAAAAGGTCACAAGTTGACTTCTGTTACCAAGAAAGCTAGATTCAGGCAACTAAACTACTTGGTTAGGGTTAGGAAAAGATTGTGGTTTCATGAATCGACTCAGTTGAGTAAAGACTCATGTAACAAAACAACTGAACGTTAACTTCAATTTCACACGAGACACAAACACTGGTCTCCTTGGTCAAAGTCCTGAGCTTGTTGGACCCATGCAACTCCCCTCCCACCGCCCTAATTGGACTTAAGCACTCTTTACACTATGTCTGTTGCTCTAAACGTGTAATAATGATACAGATAGCTGTACATTGGAGTGGCTTAATGGAAGCATGGTGCGTCTGGTGCCCATGACACTGTCCAAGTGGCCTGTTTTGATGCCGTGGTAATGAGACCAGGCTGCTATTTTATGGCTGCTTAATCTCTATTAACAGATATTTGCAAATCTATGTTGAATCTGTAGGCAACAGTACAAGATTTTGGAATCTGAAGCTTTTTGGTTTTCTTTTGTCGTCCAAGAAGTATTGACCAATCACATTTGAGTGGCAGGTAGACGTGGAGAGCAAAAGAGATGACTTAAATTGACTTGAATGTAATTTCAAAACCCATCGGCTTTCGTCTAATGTTGCATTAGCTTTTTAAATGTTTTCCCCTGCATTCATATGCAAATACCTGTTTAGAGAGATCAGCCAGAAAGAAGAAGTTTTAGTCCAAATGTCCACTGGCTACACCAGAACCCTCAAAATGTAGGCCATGGCCCCAGAGGTTTATCATCATCAGACCGATAGCTGATATTGGTGGTTGTTTAACAGTTCTGTCCCTGATGCACTATACTTGCAAAATGCTTTGCTATTACCCACCCACACAGCTTTAAGCATTTCCCTGCCTTTAAATTTGCATGTTCGGCTGAATATTTCTATACAAATGCAGCCAGAGGCAATATATATATATTGTGTGTGTGTGTGTGTGTGTGTGTGTGTGTGTGTGTGTGTCTGAACGTCAGTTAAATTAGGGGACAATGCAGGGGAGGGTTGCTTGGTCTCATTCTCATCGCTGACCAGGAAAATCTGAGCTCAGTATGACCTACACAGACCATAGATGAGCCTTGGCAGCATAATAAATTTGTTCATTTATCTTTTCCCCGAACACAAGTTTCCAACAGCTTTGGGGGCTCAGAACAATTTCTGTTATCATAGACAAGCTAGATTTGAAAACACTAATTCTCATGCCTCCAATCTAGTTTTGGAGGCTGATGTAAGAAAATTGACCCTGGTTTTAAACCAGTAATCTACAATCCCACAAGTGCTACACTTAAACGCTCTAACAAGGGTGGGAATTGTGAAAGTTTAAACAGTATTACAGCTTTCTTCAGACATTTTGGGATTTTGCTGTTTCCAGCAGCTACAAAAATGGGTTCAAGTGATGTTGGAGGCTTTATGAACTACAGTATGTACAATAAATTGGAGCAGATGTTCATGTCTTGACTGATAAGCTTTAGGATATCAGGATAAAAATAAAGTGCAGGGTTGAACAGAGTATGTTCAGGAGTCTATGAGCTTTTTTTTGCACATGTTCTTTCACGTAGCTTCTGATACACCATCAGTCTTCGTCTATGTTTTATGAGGTCTACCAGTTAGCACTGAGGCTGGTGTCCACATGCAGGATGGGGAATTCATCATCGACGGTTGTTAATGGCCTAAGTAATGATGCATGACTCTGAGCCATCTGAGGAAGATGGTCGGGGGGGCAGGGGGAGCTGCTGAGGATGGCATAATTAATTTGGAAGTGGATGACCTCAGAGCCTGAGCAAGAATAATAACCTCACAATGTTTTCATATGGCCAAACCATACTGAGCTGGTTTTTAGAAATCTTTTTTTAAAGGGTGTTCCTCTTTGAACTTGCCATTTGTCTCCAAACAGAACCTGAAGGTGAGGAGCCCCAAGGACTCCAAGGACCAGACGGCCAAGAACTCTCTAGAAGGTCAGTCACTTCATGCTAGTTTTAACTTGAATCAAAATATAACACAAATTATAATACGCACATATGGTATATTAATTCAAACATATCAACAATTAGTCTTGTTTCTCTCCTTTTTCATGTACAGCTTTGCTTTATAAACCAGTGGACAGAGTGACTCGCAGCACATTGGTGCTTCATGTAAGTAAGAGTGACGCCGAAGCAGCCGCGCATCCTCATTATGTCGCATAATAATGCTGCTCACTAATTAAGCCTAGAGGGCATGACACAGGTGATCAAAACCCAACTGGCCAACACTGTCAGAATAAAAAATGCATTATTATTTTCTTTATGTCAGGGATTTCTTTCTCCATCTCTAGAAAGCATTTTCTCCATCAGCAACCATCCCAGATATGTGACAAATTACAGATTAGAAATGACCACGCATAGAGAAGTCCAAAAAGACTTGGGTTTATGAATCACAAACCTTGTTTTGACAATTTGGCCTCCTATTGGATCGTCTTTAAGGGCAACACTGTTAGTTTTGTGCTTCAGTGGGTAAAAAAAATTTCTCCATCTACTGCTGTACTCTAGGACTTGCTCAAACACACGCCCACCAGCCACCCAGACCACCCGCTTCTGCAGGACGCCTTGCGGATCTCCCAGAACTTCCTGTCCAGCATCAATGAGGAGACGACGCCCCGACGGCAGTCTATGACTGTCAAGAAGGGAGAGGTGAGTGTAGCCCAGTTTTATTCTTCTGTATCTGTTTCTGTTCAACCAGCAAATACCGGAAGTGGGTGTGGTTTATACAATAAAGCTGAAAACACACCAGTCACTTTAGTTGATGCGTGTCAAGTGCCACCCCCAGCACACACTGGACACGTTGCCTATAGTTATTGTTTCTGAAAGATCTGTACCTCTTCCACATGTGTGTGAGCTTAAAGTCACGTGTGAACACCCACTTATTAAAGTTGATTTCTCATCTGATGAGTCAGTCTCCAGAGCAATGACTTGCCAATGACTTGTCTTTATAGTGATGGGATTGTGAGTCGTTTAGCTCAGGATATTTCTCGACCTCAACAATGAGTCTCTCCTCATCCATTCTTTATCACACACGAGACAAAGCAACAGCAACAGGGTTCTCTTTATGCATCAGCGGTGAGCTGCCATAGGAGCAGAGAAAAAGAGTTGCTGCTGGAGTTGGTATGTACAAGCAGAGAGCGAGTGGGGGAAAACTTTGACGTATGGCGTTCGCCACTGGTGTGTTTTGGCCTTAAGTCATGTTAAATCGGGTAAATGTTGTATTTTCTAACTGAATGTTTATTGACAGTGAAATTGTTGTGCCTTTTAAGCATCAAATTGATTTAGTTATGGCATATTATTAATTATAAAATATATTTCTACATCCTCATACTGTACTTTTCATCTCTTCTCTCTTTTTTTTTAATTTTTACTTTTAACTAAAAGAAGTTTTGTGAACTGTCTGAACCCCACCACTATGATATGCCATAAAAAATAAAAAAAATAAAACAAATATATGCCATTGAAACAAATAAATGTGCCTATAAACTAAATAACTATAGCTATGAAATAAATCCCAAAATAAATAAATTAGGAAATAAATACATTATCAAATGTTAATATACATATATAAATCTGTCAATATGGTTTGGTGAATAAATATAGGTTTTTATTTGAGAAAGGAAGTTTTTCAAAGACTACTTTTATTTATTTCAGAAGACTTTTATTTCCTAATGCCACACTTATTTCCCAGCTCATTTGATTTCCAACTGTAAAATTTTCCATGGAATATTTTTAGGCTGTTTGTGTTTGCCAAAATGAAACCTATGGCCGATACATACAGTGCAGCATGTTCCATCTTAAACACATTAATATTGACTGAAATACAAGGTAAAATATCTTTTTTCAATAACAGAAATGGAGCAAATTAACACATACAAACTACAGAGTCTGTGCTTCATTTTGACGTCTCCTTCTCCTTGTAGTGACAGTGACAGCTTTGAGTAAAACAAATATCTGTTTCCGTCACATTATTTACGCCTATTAATTATTCGGATTCAGGTGCATCCCTGCTAAAGATATAGTCATTATTTCATCAGTTTAACCCTTTGCAGCTCTGATGCCGAGCATGCTGATGATGACACAACCCCGCCCTCTAAATGACCATGAAGTCACTGCCAAATGAATGTTTAGGCTGCCGCCAATCTGCAGCCTAAAGCAGAGCCCATGCCCTTATATGGTCATACCAGGGTTGATTCTGTGTTTGCGCTGTGTGTCTCTCTGGTGGCTTCCCATCCCTCCCATCTCCCCTAACGCAAACACACCCCGAACACACACACAAAATCTACCCCCCACTGCCTCTGTCATCCCCGGAGATGACTTGACGCACATGAATGGACTCCTCTTGATTGATAGCTTGCGTGACACGGCCGTACATAATGCCTTGTAATGAGCCACTGGTCCGCTCTGACTGGCAGATTCCAACTTAATTATTCATAAATGGAGGGTGGGAGCGAAGGAGCGAAAAAGGCTGTGCCGGCTCCTCCCTCTGCTCACAGGGGGGTCATTACTGCACCCTCTCCAAACACACACACACACACACATACACTTATCTACACTCTGTTCCATTCACTCGCTCTTTTTCTCTTGTTTGCCTTTGAACATGCACACACACACACGGACACATGCGCTTCCCCTCCTATCCCCGCAGGCCCAGTTCCATCCCAGTCTGTCCGCACCTCCACACCAGTCATCAAATATTTATCATAGATACATGAAAGTAGCACATGGAAATCAATGGGGCTCATTATATTGTACCTTAGAGTATATAATACGCCTCAGGTTTTCTTCTGCATTTTCAACAACTGAGCTGCAACATACAGTATAATGGGCTCTGAAAGATGGTCGTTACCTGGAAGGGTGATGTCTTGCATTCAATGAGGTGGACAATGCTTAAACCAAGGGGTTGTTTCAGCAAGAAATAAAACTTTAATCCCTTCTAGTAGAGGAGATTTGTTTGTAATGCTGCTTTAACAGCAGTAATTGCATTTAACAGTGAAGCAGTTTGAGCTACTACCGGGTCTAAACTGTCAAGTCAGCACAACCGAAGTTGTTGCTGTGGCTGAATCTGTTCTCTGATCTCTCCACAGTACAGCATGTTGTACTAAAATGTTTTTGCACTTGCTCTTTGTTCATTTACAAGTGTTGGAGAGTTGTTGGCTGCTTGTGAACAATGTGTGAACAATCAGAAATGTCAAAGGAACACTGAGTCTATAAACATTAGCGAGGTGTCGATGTGTCATTCTTGGAGTTATCCCTGCTGGTTTAAGGGTGTAAGGCAGTGATTACCAACTGGTGGGTCACGGGTCCATCCTGACTGGTCTGCAAGTGACTCATGAAGATGTCAAGTTAGTAAAAAAGCCACTTTATGTTGAAGTACAAGGAATTTCCAGCACAGAGCCTTTAATTTTGAAGTGGTTTCCTGCTGTAGAGTTAGTAAATAACGGATAGCTACTTAACAGAGACAGCAAACTAGCTCGATGACATGGCCAAAGCAAGTATGACACTGAATATATTTAACTGTATGGACCTTAAACTAGTGACTAAGGAGAAATGTGGATCCCATGGTTGGACCAGTTGGGAACCACTAGGGAGTACTTTTGCAACATGGCTGCCATGGTGCTGATTGGAAAAGGTAAAAATGACTGGATGGGAAACCCAGTCTGCAAAAGAAAATGTTGGTATTGTACGTCTCAGCAAACCACAAATACGTTACATATGCACATTTCATACGTGTCATATCAACGTTTCTAGAGTGACATAATATATAAGCATACTATGTCAGGAGGTTGATGGCTTGACTTATAATTGAGACACCTGCCAAGCTGCAGACCACTGCAGACTACTGTTCAAGACCAACAAACCACAGCGGTTTGACATCTGGAGTCATCCCTGTTTTCTGAAGCTTTTTAGCTCCATAAATGTGGGTGGCTTTTTGTAACTTGCAGCGGTTTTTCCACCGGTGATAGCGCACAGACACATCGCTGCTTTTCCTGCTGGAGTTGTGCCACCAAAACCGGATTTTATAAACCTAGACATGATCTTTTCTTGAACATTTCCAAGTGGTTCTTGCGCTTAACCCTAATGGTAACCACAGTGTTGTTGAAACATAAAATTTTAATGCATCCCTGCCAGATCTGGCCCGCCATCGTGTGCCAGGTGGCCTGCAGACCATTTTCTTCCTCACAGTAAGAAATAAATTGATTCACACTGGGCATTTTTTTGTACTTTTAATGTAAATAAGGTGCGAGACTGGCCTCCTTACATGTAAAAGTGTCCCTCAAGCAAAGCAATTTGAGTATCCTTGCTCTACATAAAACAGACAAATGTAACATATCCATGGTTTGCAGAAATGTATAAAGCATTTTTCTGGCAACCAGGTTGAGTTAGGACAAATGATAAAGTATACAGAGGCCAAACTGCTGATTTATGATCTGACCTGACATGTAGAGGATTAAGGGAGTGCTGAAGTGTCACTCTTACCCTCCATGTGCGCACACTAGCAAATAACCTGTGGTTTGCTCAGTGGAGGCATGCAGGAGCAGAGTAGCACAAGTGGCCCCCAGAGGCCCTGCCCCTGCCACACGAGGGGAGGGCACAAACAGAAGCTGCTTAATTAAAATGCAAATGATGGCGCTGTCTAAATCTCAATTCACCTCCTCGCTCTGCTTTGTTTGCCTGTGGGAGAAGATGTGCCCCTGATGTGACTGTGTGTGAGTGTATTTCGAGTAGAAATGCAAACCGCTTTCATCTGCCTGTACGTCTGCCTTTCGCTCCGTCATTACACAAACTGGTCCCCGTACGCACAAATCAGTTTACGTGCACATAACGGCAAAACACACAAGCGCAGAGATGCCCCTTGAAGCGTGCGTTCTAAAAATAAACATGGATCTTTTGTAAATTCATGCCATTACTCGAGCACACGCTCTTAGCGAGGCTCCTCCAGGAGATGGTCAATATTTAATCTGCGTTCTGTGCTGTCAGCGTGCTCTGCCCCACGTCGCTCTGCCTCCACATCGGCATTGCTGATGTTCCGGTCAGCTATTATGAGAAATGGAAATGAGAAAAGTCACATTTCTCCTACTGGCTGTGCAATATTATGAAAATGTCATCTGATGCGCTGAGACAGCTGCTTTGTTAAGGATGACTTTTCCCCCAGTAGCAGAGCGAAGCAGCAGCGTAAGCACATTTTTAAATTTATCAGATTACTGATGTCGGGATGAGCCTCAGATGGAATATGTGTCTGCATCCAAAGATAAAACAATGAGCCTTAATTAATTCTTTTAATATCTACAGGCATTCAGTTAATGTGTCAAACTCTACATTCAGTGTTAAAATAATAAAACTCATGAGAGCAGCATTATTCAGGCTATTAGAGTTTTTTCTGCTCAGTTTCTGATTAAAAATGAATATTTATAATCTCTTAATTCTGATTTAATGCAGTCAAAACCTTTGTTAAGAGTTTTTCTAATGACAGATTTGAATGTGCAGGTTAAGCAGATGCTTCTGTGTCGCAGTATTTTAGTGGTCTGTCTTGCTTTATCCCTTCCCATTCACTCCCATTCGATCCCTAATCTAGCTGTTATCCCTTACTTTGTTTTATCTCTTTATCATGAGATCAATGGGAAGGAGGATTATCACTGAGGCCTGCTGGGCAGTGTAGTTTTAATGCAGTCATTTCAAGTCCAGATCACTTACCTGAATGTTTAGACAAATGTAGTAGCTCCTGTGTACGACAATTCCACTGACAATTCATTTTAATCTGCATCAGTCAGTGTTAGTAGTTCATCAGTTAGGGTGCTTTTTGTCTAATAATCCAACCTAATCTATTGTTGTACTTTATATTCCACAATCAGAGAATGAAATTCTTGGTTTCCCGCTCTTCTCTGATTTTGGAGGATGTACTGTAAAACAGCTGCACTGGCCTCTGTGGGTTGAAAGATGTACTGTCAGTCTCTTGAACCTCTGTCATATCTAGGTGTGGTCTGTCATAAATGTGACCACAGCCAACTGGCGATGTAGAGCGGTACCATAATGCCGCGCTACTTCACTGCTGCCCAGGGTGTGGAAAAAGCATGTTGCCACCACTGGCTGGTTTGACAAGCAGGATTGCAAGACTGGATGCATTTACTCTGCAAAAAGTTAAAAAGATCACACACTGAGCGAGCCGTCTGTTAATGACGCTGTCGGCAAAGCAGTAATGATTGTGCTAAGTGGCTAATGGGCATGTAGCTACTTCGATACGTCGTGTTTGTAGTCGACCAAAGAAGATGAGTTTACATATCACCTTGGGTTCGTCCTTCACCTTCTCAAAATGATGCCACACTTTGGATTTCCTGCCCGACGTGTTATTAACTAGCCTGTGGAATAACCGCAGGTATAGGTGAAGATATCCACAGTGTCCAACATTGGTTTCTGAAAAGCATTACATGTTAAAATGCTGATGGTAGCGTGTAGCTCAAAGCCCTGCTGTGCCTTGTTTCTATATCTATTTATATTTTACATATGACAGTCTAATCCCTACATATCATGTATGTAATTGGCAGTGGATTAAATGCCCTTAAAACCTCAAATCCGCGATCACATCACAGCGCCCAATTGGCCAAAGACCAGACCGATGGTGCATTGGTGCTTTAAATATACATACATACATACATACAGCATATCTTCAGCTTCATTATCCCTCATTCCCTCAGTTTAATGCTGCATTTGAGTAATGTGCCAAAACTGAGTGGAGCAGTGTGACTCATGTCTCCTTCTACTGTACTGTACTCGTCCTAAATATAGACCGACATGACAGCGTGTAGATTGATAGAAGTAAGGCAAGATGGAGCCGTGTTTTATATTCTAGTTAGAAAATATCCTCAGGGGGTTACATTGCATGTGGAATCACTTCATAGATGTGCCACTCTTGTGCCATCAAAGACCCAAAACCCAAAGATGGAGAGTGAGCGATGAACATTACAGTAACCAGAGGATCATTACATGGAGCAATTTGATCGTATCTCAGCATGTGTTACAACACAAACTGGACCAGGAGATTACATGAGTGCTTGTGTGTGTGGTCTGACAGATGTAGCATCCCAGTACTCACTAGAGAAATATGCCATACAGACAGAAGGCAACTCATCTGGAAGTTATCTATCACAGGTCGTCATTATTGCAGGCTTCATTATCTAGCCGGTATAATGAATAATTACATCCACCACTGGGAATTAGACTTCTATTAAATCCTTATTTCCAGGATCAGGACATGATTGCAATCTGCTGCAGGATCTTCATGTGTGCTCGCAGGCGCATGTGCATGACATGCTTTAACAGATCACTGCAGTGGAGCTGTGTCACATGGCTTTGGTATCTACAGTAAGAAACTGCGGCAAGACATGTGTTCCATCGGGAGCTGCTTCATCTCTGCCGTTGCTCTCCCCTCGTTCTCTTTAAGGCATTTACTTTCCCTTTTGATGTACTCTCGGGCTCTCTCTGTCTTTGTCACCCTCGCCTCACCCCCTCCGTCATACGCGGCCGTTAACACCGAGTGACACAGCATGATCCTCGTCTTTGCCAGCAGATGCCCGGTCAGGTTTTGTAAGCGCGTGAAGCTCTCCTGCACAAGCAGCAGCTCCACTTCAGTGTGCTCTGGTGGTGACAGTAGCTGTGTGGTCATGATGGAGGGGGGAGGAGGGTGAAGATAGGGATGTGATTTGCTCTGAACAAGTGTGATGTCAGGTTTCATGGCCTTGCTGCTGGGGTGTTGTAAGTGTGTGTGTATTAAAAGTTTTTAACAGATCCTGGTGGACAAACGTACTTCCTGATTTGCTTAATTTGGGGAGCAGTAGATGGACTGTAAAACCCCTTATGTCTGCATATTGGTAATGTTATAGCCCATTAGCTGCCATTCCTTTCGTCAGTGTTTCTTACTATAAAAAACCTGCACCCCAAGTGGCAGTGGCAGTGCCTGCTCGACACTAATGTTTTAACTCTTGTTATTTATGATATCTTTGCAGAAGTTAAATGTATTTGTCATTAAAACAAAACATCAGTTAATTACCTCAGATAAATGGCTGCAATCAAGCTAAATATCCGAGGTAAAGCGGGTGAAATCAGCATGAAACTTGCAGAATAATTAAGCAGACACTGTTTCAAATGTCAAAAACTCTTCACACGTTCACACAAATCCTAAACTGTGCAATCAAAAGAATGATATCAAGGGCAAAAATTAACTAGTATATGTATTTAGAAGGTCCCATCCCTGTTAGATGCTACCTGCTGTGTCTGCCTGCTGAGTTAAAATACAAACTTTCATTTTATTCTCTCAGTTTTTTCCAGCAGACCTCTCCTGCCTAACCGTTTCGTACCGCACACCACAAGTAAAAGCAGGGTTATGAGCATGTGAAAGTGGATCGTTTACTACTCAGTTGTGGTTTGGCATTTCTCTGCTCCCTGTTATTGTCCTAAGTCCGTTCTCGTAAATGTGTTCTCTAATTTGGAAAATGGCATCACTGCCCCCTTTTGTCGAGTGACGGTATTACACATCTCATTATATAGTCTGACATCAGTGATTCCCAGTTTGCCGTTACCTCATTCATTCTTCTATAACCTGGAAACTGATGATTATGGCAGAATGTGACAAAAGCATCAGTTTAATCGACGCAATTAAAGGGAAAACCCTCAACTTTGTTTTGGATGCAAATTTCAGTGATCATAAGTAGGTTGCTCATGAGCTTTGTCACTAATAAAAGAGTAAAGCAGGCATTTTTGACGATGACGCAGTAACTGACACTGAAGTCCAGTCCTTAAGTCTCCCTCCTCTCCGCTGCTCTGCTCTTTATCTTGTCTTCTCCTCTTGTCTCATCGGTAAGGTGGGAAGAGAGGGGAGGGTTGCAGCCCCGATACAAAAGCTCTGCAAACTGCCCATGAGTTCTGACAGTGTTACTGACCCATCGCTGTCGTGTGTCGTTGCCACAGAGCCGTCAGCTTCTGAGGGACAGCTTCATGGTGGAGTTGGTGGAGGGGGCCAGGAAGCTGCGGCACGTCTTCCTCTTCACTGATCTGCTGCTCTGCGCCAAGCTGAAGAAACAGATCGGAGGGTAAGACAAGTTACTGTTTTGAATCTAATCCTCACCCAGTTAAACCACCACAGTGAAATACACCAATATACATAGATTAACAGAACATTTTGATTGGCTGTCTCAAATCTTACATTATTACAGTCTGAAATGAATTTTGCTTAGATGAACATTTCTGTCTTCATTTGAAATCACAGTATTAATGAGATCCTTGAGACCATACAAGATTTCTGAAAATGGTTGGAAAGATACACACAACTTACTATCATGTTGGTGAAGATACTCAGTCATCCAGGTCACAGTGATCTCAAGTGCTATATCGAGGCAATTAGACTCACTTGAGTTTCTTGTAGACATTTTACTTCTCATCCAAGATGCTTCTAACGGACTGGTGCGGCGTCGCAGCTTTATACTCTGTGTAAATGTGACCCCTTACACAGTTGTTGAGGTCACATGTGAGGTGTTGACCCACCCGGTCATCATGTCTTGGATGAGAGGTGAAAAGTCTTCAAGAATCTCAAGGAAGTCCAACTGCCTACGATAAAGCACTCAAGACAATTTACTATCCAACACTCATTCAAGATTTGAAGTTTAAAGAGACAGTTCACCCCAAAACCAAAACTACATTTCCTCTTTTCCTCTTGCCCATAGTGCTATTTATCAGTGTAGATTGTTTTGGTGTGAGTTGCAGAGTGTTGGAAATAACGGCCATAGAGATGTCTGCCTTCTCTCCAGTATGAAACAAGATGGCACTCAGCTTGTGGTGCTTAAAGCATCAAAAACACCTTTGGAAAAACTCAGCAGCAATGTCTCTTTCCAGAAATCCAAAAGTTTCACGTAGGACCTGTTTTCTTTGTAACGAACTACGCTTGCCAACTGTATCACCGCGCAGAAGGAAGGGTGCATCTACTCATGGGCAAGAGGCTCGCTCATGAAAGTGTGAGATGTAAACTTCATGCCGTCCTTCTCGGCCAAGCCGTAGCTCAGTGGTGCTAAATGGTTACCAGTAGATGCACGCTTCCCTCTGCACAGTGATAACGTTGGCGGGTGTAGTTTGGTAGAAAGAAAAAAGTTCCTACATGAAGCTGGAAGAGACATTGCTGTTGAGTTTTCAAATGTATTTTCTGGCACTTTGAGCACCACAAGCTAAGTGCCATCTAGTTCCATTATATTGGGGAGAAGGCAGACATCTGTACTGCTGATATCTCCAACACTGCAACTCACACCAAACAATCTAGATTAATAAATAGCACCACAGGTAAGAGGAAAAATATGTATTTTTGATTTAGGGGTGACTCATTGCACCTCATGTATCATGTTACCTACTAAAATGGAAAGATTTATAGAAAAAATTGTGTTCGAATTCGTATTATTGATCATGAATTATTCAAATTATTTAAAAATGTGTTAAAAATATAATTCTCATATAATTTCTGTTTTTCTCCTCTTTCCACTCACTCCTACACCACCATTCCTCCATGTCTTTTATCCATGTATAATCCACTCCTCCTTTCATACTCCCTCACATCCATCTTTTATACTCACTCTTCACCATCCATCTCCTCTGCTTTTTTCTCCTCCTCCTCCTCCCTCTGCAGTAAAAACCAACAGTATGACAGTAAGTGGTACATCCCGCTGACTGAGCTGACCTTCCAGGGCCCCGAAGAGACCGAGCCACTTACCATCCCCCAGGTCCCCGATGAGGAGCTCGACGCCATGAAAGTCAAGATCTCACACCTCCGCAGTGAGATTCAGAGAGAGAAGGTAGTGCTTAAACACAGTTTCACTAAAATCTGTTCAGGAACTAAGAACAAAAGTCTGGTTTTCAGATTGACAGCTGCATTTTTTTTAAGCTTGTCCTTTGGGTTTTGAAAGAGTCTCATACGACATGTTGGATATATCCAAGGTAAGGTTTCCCACACAAACAGTCAAACGTTTTTACCTCTGTGATTTCAGAGAGCCAACAAGGGCTCAAAAGTCATCGACCGACTCAGGAAGAAGCTGTCTGAACAGGAGTCTCTGCTGTTGTTAATGTCTCCGAGCATGCCGATCAGAGTCTACAACAAGAACGGCAAGGTGATGACACTCTCCAACTTCATCATCATTTCTGCCCCATCATCCTTCCTCCTCCTACTGCTCCCTGGACGCTCTTCTTCTCCATATTTCATCTGTTCTTCTCATTTCACTGCATTTTTGTCGTCCTCTGCTTCATTCCCAGCACAATATCCCCTCGCTGATCTTCCTCAAAATGAATTCTCCTTGATGTGTCTCAGACTTTCTTGTATCAGTGTGGAGCAAATGCTGTCTGATAGCTTTCATCTGTTAGAGCTGCCTGAACAAGAATAAACGACTACAGAGCTGAAATTTTGATGTTACAGATTTGCAAAGACGGCACATGTCCTTTTAATTTTTCAGCACGCCTTTCCTCAGATTAATCGGCAATGAAATAACAGCCATTCTTTTTGTCTGTGCTTGTGTTCAGAGTTACAGTTTCCTGATTTCATCCGACTATGAACGTGCAGAGTGGAGGGAAATAATGAAGGAGCAGCAGAAGAAATGTAAGTGTCCCAGAAATGTCTGATCCAAACCAGGATATATACATTTTTTATTCGTGTAAAAAGCAAGCTAGGCGCTTGAAACATGTTTGCAAAATGTGGACACATGTATATTAGCAACTACCAATTCAACCACCTTGTGATGGAGATGGAGAGACCAATGTAAGGTGTCATTCACATCTACATTTCTTGTCCTCTCTTAAGGTTTGAAAACTTCCTCCTTGACTTCCATGGAGCTGCAAATGTTGACCAACTCCTGTGTCAAACTGCAGACTGTCCATCACATTCCACTTAGCATCAATAAAGAAGGTAAGGTACTATTTTTTACATTTGAAAGTTGATTTTAAAGGAACACTTCTCCCACCAAGTGAGCATTTGTAAATCAATTACTCACCACATGTAGGGTGCTTTCAGACCTAGAATTGTCCTGCTTTGGTCCGAATCAGGGACTAATTTTCTGATGAATAATTGCCTCAAGCATTTACAAGCGGACCAGATCAAATGCCTCGTGTGAGAAGCTGCTCTTGATTGGTCAGAATTTCCATGTGGGAAAAATCCAGGAAGTAAAGCAAACGTTGAAGAAGAGTACACTTAAGATAAATGTGACACTTTCTAATGTCACAATGGAGGGAACAACTACGCAGGTTGATTTCACTGCTGCGCATCGTGGACTATATTGCTGTCATTGTTCATTTTAGTCAAACCATACAGTTTGAAAACGAGGCGCGGCTCCAACTAGAAAACAATGTTTTGATGCATTGGATGTGCTGAATGTGTATATTAAGGCAGTACAGGAGGAGGTGCACATTAATAATCCTCCAGGACTGTAACATGCTCATGTTTAACCCAAACAATGTGTCATGTGACTGCAGTTGGTTCGGATCGAGTTTGTTCGCAACTGGACCAAGACCACCTCTTCAAGAGGGTCTAAGTCAGGTTGTTTTGGTGCACACCTGAGTGTGATTGCTGTGTTCACACCTGCCCAAACGAACTGCACTTGCAAATGAACTTGAGTTTGATTGAACCGAACCAAACAGGCAGGTGTGAAAGCACCCCTAGTTTTTTGTATACCTTCACTAAATAAAGAATCTAAAACAGCAAAACTATATCAAAACATCTGTGGACAAACTCTAACAACTTGTGCAGTATATTCTAAGTCTTATTTACCCACCATTTGCTCAGTACTTCCCAAACAGACTTTTCCTGCAAAGAACTGAGCGGAAAATGAAACTCGCCCGACTCCATCGACAAAAACAGTAATTTTACCTCGCTGAACACAGGAGCTGCAATTCAACCACTGCCTTGATCAGTTACTTTGTTTGTGTTATCATGTAACTTTGGTGTTTATAGGCATAGTTGGCACACAGTAGCACAAATAACCTTGCGATTGAACTGCAGAGTTGTATGAGAGTTTATGAACAAATGACTTGAAATAGTTTTGCTGTTGTTATAAGCGTTTTCTTCACAAATTTAGTGTGGACGGGGTGACTAACTGATATAAAAATGGTCATTTGGAGGGTGAAGTACTCACTTAACACTTGAATGCTGTTTTAATAATTGTCCATATCATACACTGCTGCTCTCACATTTTTGATTAAGTAGATAGGTTTTCACATTGAAATTCTAAGCTGGGGCTGTATATATAAATGTGTGGTTACACTTTCACACCTGCTTGATTTCATTCTTTTTTTTTACATGTCTCGTACGGCAGCTCTGTTGTTCACCACAGAATGCCAGACAAAATGCGGTGGAAAGAAATGAGTTGTGATTGAGATGAGGATAAAACCTTCACAGAGTTTTAAGCCATGTGTTTTATGCTGTACAGGGCTGTTTTATCCCTTCCTTCCATGTCTGATTCTGCTCCAAAACAAACAGAGATCTGCATGCTTTTCTAATCCCCTCCTCACTGTCTTTTTTTCTCTCTTTCTCTCCTCACTGACTGTTTTTCCAGAGGATGAATCCCCCGGTCTCCACGGGTTCCTGAATGTAATCGTCCACTCTGCCTCCGGCCTCAAACAGAGTCTGAGTGAGTCATTCACCTTTAGCCTTCCTGCACACAACAGAAAATAGACAAAATTAGTTACTAAGAAAAGCTCTACTTTAATGTGACCACAGAGCAGTGGAAAACTTACAGGGTATTTTCTGGTGGGGACTTTTGGAAGTATGTGTTTCCCTCAGACTTTACTTTTATTTTATGTCCGTCTTTCAAGTTTCACTACTTACATTTTTGTTTGATTTGTAGGAATTTACATTTTTATAAAGTATGTCTTCTGCTGCTGATTTTCTATATTTCCTGAGTTGCGTAACACCTGCATGAAACATTTTGACGAATTGAACGTGACTCATTCATGTTGCTTTCTGGGTATAACATATAACAGTGTATTCACAAACAACCTTTCAGTAGCCATATAAATGTCATATCTTATCACTCCTCTCCTCTCTGTCAGATCTCTACTGCACATTGGAGGTGGATTCCTTTGGCTTCTTTTCAAATAAAGCCAAGACGAGAGTGTATCGATACACTACTGAACCCAAATGGAACGAGGTAAGAAATTGGCACAATGTAAGCATATTCCAGTTAGAATGAAATGTCCCTGCATGGTGTATATTAAAGGAACACTGTGTAAGCCTTAGGGAGATTTAGTGGCATCTAGCAGTGAGGATTTCAGATTGCAACCATCTGAAACTTCTCCAAGTTAGGATTCTTTCAGCGTTCAAAACAAACAGACTACGGGTTTCATTTATCAAACAATGTGCAGGATCCATACTAAAAATGTATGTACGGACAAAAGTCATAACTGGTGTGCGGCAAAAAAAAGTTCAACAGTTTCTACAGTCTGGCTTCCACCTCTCCATCTGCGTCGCCAGTTTCCTGTCTCCAAAATGTTCGTAAGCGTGAGTCAAAGTTGCTCCCATCCAGTCTGTTTTCATAGATCACAACTTTTGCATGGGAAGTGATGTACACAGTGGTGAAGGCAGGTGAAAACCTCTGAATAAAACTTTTTCACTTACAAATCACTGTTTTCCCAATGCTGTTTGGCATGAAGACAGGCCACTAGCCAGGAGCTGCATTATCTGCAGAGGTCTCCTCCTCTCTAAAACAAATAGACCCGGCCACTGAAACCGGTAAATCCACTAAATAAAGCAGTTTTTTAGAAATCAGTTTTTCCTATGCTTTAGTTGTAGAGGGGCCGCTAACTATAGTTGCTGACAAGAAAACTTGAATGGCCCTATCTAGAGCCAGTTTTGGTTTGTCAACTCTGGGCGCCTTTACAAACATGCCAGTGCAACATTGTGATTTCCAGAAATGAAGACCTGCTCCCTATGTAGATATGAACAGCTTTTTCTGAGGCAACAAAAACACAACATTTCTTATTTTCAGGTGATTATACATCAAAGAAAACATACTTATTATATTAAATTCCATTTCCACCAATATATCTCCCTAAGTCCGACACACTGAACCTTTAAAGTTTAAGTTAAGTTAAGTTTAAGTTTATTTACTTTATTAATCCCCCTGAGGGGAAATTTCAGTGTTTCAAAAGGCGCAGTTTTGAGTCAGTGCTGAAATACTTGATAGTTTTACAATTTTAATGAGTCAATCATGACCTTGTCATATCTGTGGTCAAACCTCCAGGCCTTTTAAAGTTAAAAATTGAATTGATCCCTGCACAGATTTGTAAGTTGTAATATTCCCTTCTTTGGAAAACGGTCATGTTTTTTTTTTCTTCTTTCCAACGAACACAGCCATACATGAACATTTCCCCTTCTTGGTACACTTTGTGCTGCCTGTCATTTGTCTGACATCTGGTCCTGTAATCAGTTAACTGCCCGTCTTTGAGTGATGAAAAAACAACAGAACCCACCCAGAGCATCTGCAGCCCCTGCAAACATATAGCAAAAACACTCACATATGCATGCTGTGTATGCATGCAAGCGGGCGTACACACACACACACACAAACATAAATGCATTAATGACACAGCTGGATGTTGGAGGTTAGCGCCACAGAGGAGGAAGAGCTTTGAGACACAATCAGCGGTTCGGTTCATCTGCGGCACAGTTTTTTCCGTCACGGACCGACCGAAGAGTCTTTGAGGATTTTTGCTCAGCAAAGTGGAAATAATATCAGCTAATGAGGAGCTGCTGGTGATGACTCACATCTGTCCAAATGCTAAGTGAACCAACACAGTGTGGGCCTCGGAATGATGTACAAAACATATGCAGAGTGCTCCCCGAACATAATTACAGGGAATGTTGGTCAGCTGTGTGGTGGAATGTAAGGATTATAACGTATGGTGGATGCTTATTATCCTTGTTGTTATTCCCGTCTCTGTTCGTGTCATTATACTGAAATCTCGGGACATTTTTGCGACAATCTCCCTGCAACTATTTCTGTGTTTTCTCTTCCCCTAAGGAGTTTGAGATTGAGCTGGAGGGCTCTCAGACCCTGAGGCTGCTGTGCTACGAGAAGTGTTACAACAAGACCAAGCAGAACAAAGAGGATGGAGAGAGCACAGACCGCATCATGGGGAAAGGACAGATCCCGGTATGACATGACGTCACCCCCTCCCCTCTTTCAGCAGACCCAACATGACTCATTACTGATGGCCAGTTATGTCACCACCGCTGCCACAAAGCATGAAATCCATATTATTGCTCAGTGAACGACTTAAACTGAGCATGATGTAAAAATTGGCTGATTAGATTAATTGCCCTAATATGTAATGGATGGGTGGGAGGTGGTTAAATGGTGAGTAATTGCTGTCCAGTGCATGTCAGGGAGGAAGAGGATGTGGATTTTATTTGAAGAGTGACGCAAAGCTTTAATTTTCATGCCGTTTATCTATCGTGCTGCCAGGTTTAACTGTTAAAACATTACTCACAGTCCAGAGTCTGTAATGGTTATTGAGTAACAGCAGTGCCAACCTGCAGATGTGGAAATGACATCATGTGCTTTGTCCCTAAAAAGCGCCCAAATCCTGATAACATCTCAAAAAAGACAAGGCAGACACTGTCCTCAATGGTCTCGCCGTGAGCCTGGCTGATCGCAGGTTGATAGCAGACCTAGATAGCAGGTGATTAGGTTGCCAAGACGACGGCAGCCTGCAGGATATAATGCCAAGTGTCACTCAGGATATCAACAGAGAGAAAGCAAAGACACAATAGAGGGAGAGATAAATGCACAGCAGAAGATTCAGTCGGTTCACCATCATCAAAAATGTCTTTCTCTTACTCTTTCCCCCACAGCAGGGCAGGTGTGTGTGTGTGTTTGTGTGTGTTTAGGTGTGTGAGATTATATACCGCTAAGCATTGTTTCACCTCACACCCACAGAGTCTCACAAATGCATCTTATTTTGGCGTCTGAGAGAAATATAATGTCAGTTTTTCTCAAACAAACTGAGAAACAAAGTGCAAGAAAAATACAAAACCCAAACACTAATGGCTGTCACCTTCTTATATTAGTGATATTGAAATCCTAGAAAACACCGGTGCAACGTTAGCTTCATGTCATATTCGCAGTATTCCTTGTAAACAGCTTGTGTCCTGAACACTTTGTTCAAACTGCATCAGGCATCCACGGGAGGACGAGTCTCCTCGTTGCTTGTTTCTGCCAAAACTGTGAAATTACAGTCACATGCTCCACCTAGTGGCTCCCTCAGTAATCTTGTGACACGGGCACTTCTTGACAGATGATGTCATTCCAAACAAACCACCCGGAGTGGTGAGAGAGTTGCTCAGCAGGATTTTTTTAAATCCAGGGTGAGAAACTGCCACTCCTGTCTCTGTAGAAACCACAGTGGCTGAGAGATCCCACAGATTACTGATCAGTTTTACCAGTTACCAAAATATATACATATATATATATTTAGAGCAGAATTAAGAAACCATTAATGGAGAAAAATAGGAAGTGCTGCACTGGGTTAAGGCTCTGTGTAGTTAGTTATAAGAAATCAGGTGCTCTTCAAGGATGGGGCAGTGAGTCACATCAAGATAAAAAATAACGACTGGCCAGCTCACTCAAGTGTAAAAGTACATAGTACAGGCAGCCAGTCCAAAAAGGCACTCTGACTGTAGTTAAAAATCCTTTATTAAAACATGGATACACCAACACATTTCGACTAGAGAGTCTATCTAGTTTTAAATACAGATGCATTTTTGGACTTTTAAACTGAGTCATCTGGCCAGTCATTGTTTTTTGTCTTCAAAGTGCCCATTAACTTGTCAGTGTGTTGGTAAATCACCACGTACCTGCCTGAACATGTTTCTGACTCATGTTAATATTGTACAGTTCAAATGTTTGTTTCTCTTTATTCTCTGTTGTTGTCTGTTTGTGTGCTTATTGTTGAGTTTTGCATATGTGACTGCATTCCTTCATTAACATAGAAATGATCAGTTTTTCATATATGTGAGTGTGTGAGGGGATTTGAGCCTGCGTGTTCTCCCTGTGTCACCGTGCGTTTTTCTCTTGGTACTCCGGCTTCCTCCCACAGTCCAAAGACATGCAGGTTAATTGGCGACTCTAAATTGTCCGTAGGTGTGAATGTGAGCGTGACTGGTTGTCTGTCTTTTCTGCTGCATAAACACACCTGGAGAATGGCTGAAATGTGTTGATAACAGACATGACCAATCACCATGACAGAGGCTGTAGCGTCTGTATCTATTGCATGTGCTGCAAGCATCAAGGTGAGAGATTTAATATGCACATTTAGTGGAACTTATACTGGAAGTTACCTTCAATCGGTAATGGATTATAAAAAAAAAAAAAAACAAAACTGTTTTTGATTTTTCATACCTGCTCCTACAATTTTATTTCAAAAATGTATTTACAGACCTGATTTATTATAAATGTAGGTAAACAGCACAGGGCTCGTTAAACCTTCGACCGGTGGAGTCTGATTTAGATAAAATCGTATTGCTTGGCCAAAAACTTGAGCTTTTAAAACATTTTTATCAGGAAGCCAAAGGAGCTTTGCTGTTTTTAGTGGAATGTAATTCTTTGTAGATAAACGGCTCAAGCCAAAGAGCACTCTCAGCGGTGAAAGATTCAGTTATGAGAAACATGATCCTGCTTCGCACGCAACCAGATGGGGCTTAGCCTAGGTAAACATACAACATACAGTGTACTGTGTGTCTGTGTGTGTGTTTGTTTCAGTGTGTCAGGTGTGTGTGTGTAGATTTTATTGCCCCAGATGGCATGTCTCTTCAGATCTGAGTGTGTTTGTGCTTGTTTGGGTGTGAATTTAGTCTCTACAAACAAATTACATTTGTTTATCGTATTTATGAAAAAACTATGAAGGGGTGTAACGTAACAAAACCACCTTTGGAAACATTCCACCACGAGAGAGGGAATATGTGCACTGTTTATACATTTATAGCTTTATGCACTGCTTTGTTGACATAACTGAGCAGAACATATGTGGGGCGACAGTATGTAGAAATAATATAATCTAAACAAAGCACATTAATATTAAAAATTCACGTAGCTGTAGTGGTTTATTGGAAAATAATGATGATGTTCCTTTATCCATGGCTCATAATATTCCAAAATTTATAAATTACAAATACAATAAAAGTACCAATACAATGACATAGAAAAACTTTATTACAAGTAAAAGTCCTGCATTCAAATCTCTTTTAAGCTGAAGAGGGTGTCTGCAGGGTCTTAAAATGTCTTAAATTCAGTTATATAAATATTAGGCCGTAAAGGTTATTAAACAGGCTTAGATTTGAATTTGTGAGGTCTTAATTGCCACAACCATCTAATGTCATGTGTTCTAATTCCACATGAGTGGAGTACATGAGTTACATTCCACTGCAGGAAATGTTGTGGAGTAGAAGCAGAAAGTTGCAGAGAATGGAAATACTCAAATGTAAAATGGATTTAAGTACTTCACTTGAGTGTACTTACAGTATGTAGTTACTTTCCATCATTGCAAAGGGGGGAAGAACACACTGATCCCACGCACAATCACAAACCGAAATATTTCATTTAAAAAGCAGCTTAGTAATGATCGTCTTTAAGTGTTAACGTGGTGAAATATTTCTTTAGTTCAAATGAAGTATTACTCAATATATGCTGACATGTATTGTCCTTTTGTGTTGCCTCCACCAGCTTGACCCTCCAACTCTCCAAGGCAAAGACTGGCAGAGAACAGTTATTCCCATGAACGGGGTGAGTAGGTCATGTTAATTATCCTTCTCCTTTTTGTGTATTGCTTTCCTGTATTTCCTCCTCCATAAGTTGACAAATTTGTTAGCAATTTATTGTCACAAAATACTCATATTAGGGGTCATTGTAATGTAGCTTCAAAACAGACTTGCATTTATAATATGGTAGCACACAGCAGTGAGGAATATTTAAAACAATTTTTCCAGGACGTGGTTCAGCAGTTGATTTCTCTACATCTGGTTTTAACATGAGGAGATTTCCTAAAGATCCTGAAAATCCATTGCAGATGGATGTCAGGCCTGTAACACTTTGTAAACCTGTTCTTACTGTAAGCCCTTTTTTCCTGTGTTAGATCGAGGTTAAACTTTCCATGAAGTTCACCAGCCGAGAGTTTAGCCTGAAGAGGATGCCCTCACGAAAACCCATGGGTGTGTTCGGAGTCAAGATCTCCACAGTGACCAAGTGAGTCGACATTAAAACACACAAAAGCTACCTCATCATAGAGTAATCACTGATCACCTGTAGTGTTAAACTCCCAACAGGTGTCCTTGCTTATATGGGTGTATCAGGGGACAATGGCACGTTTGTATTTTCCAGTGGTGTTCCTCAAGGCTCAATACTCGTCCTCCTCTTCTTTTATGGATATGCTCATCTTTTTGTTTTTTTCTTCACATCCTAGATTGTTGTGCTGATTTTGCATGTCTTTTAGTGTAATTTGACTTGTAATATAGAAGAATTCACACTGTTTGCCGAGTTGATATCTCCAGCTGGATGGATGTTTGTCCTCCACCTGAGGACTGTGGCTCTTTGTAAAAGAAAAATAGGTACTTTCTCATCAGCATTAACAAGTCAATGTTTTCTCCTCTGCAGACTGCCAAGTGCCTCATTCTTATCCTAGACAGTAGCAAGCAATCTGTTCACACCTCATCTAAAAATTTGTGTGCTTTAGGTCAATGGTTCCCAACTGGTGGGTCATGGTCCAAAAGTGGGTTGCGGGTCCACTCTGAATGGACCACAAATGTGTCTAGTTTGTAAAAAAAAAAAAAAAAGACTTTATTTTTAAGTGCAGTAAATTTATGGCGCAGAGCTTTTACTTTGCAGAACGCTGATTATGTTAAACTGCGTGGTCCTTCAACTAATGACTAAGAAGAAGTCTGGACCCCGTGGTAAACACTTCTTTAGACCATTTACAAAGAACACTAATTGTCTCCAGTCACACAATCTGCCCTGCAGCAGGTACAATGCTTTAATGTTAACCAGCTTAGTAACAGGTGCTAATTATTACTAAAAATAAACAGTAAAAACATGCATATGTTACATTATTGTTCAGTATTTTCCAAGGCAAAACACACAATATAAAGTAACTTCCTACATTCTAGACAGGCTGCCATTTTTTTCCTGTGGAATGAAAATGAACTTGCGGACTTCACACCTAAATATTCATTCATTTTCGATAAATGCTTATCCTGCAACCATTCATGCTCACATTCCCCATCTACGGCCAATTTAGACTGTAGGTCACCAATTATCCTGCATGTCTTTGGACTGTGGGAGGACGACTGAGAGCTCTGAGAAAACCCCACGCTGACTCAGGGAGAGCATGCAAACTCTGCACAGAAGGGCTCCTCAGTAGACATTGTTGTTCCTGACAAGTGAGATTAATGAGGATTACAGAAAACAAGCGGGTTAACTAGGTTTACCAGTTACAATCAATTAGCGTTGTTGAGAAGAACATTTCAACAGAAACACGGGCAAAGAGCCAGGGGCATTGTTCGCCCTTCCAGTAGTCGAAGCAATACAAAACACAACTATTAATCATGTTCATTTTATCTTTTTTTTAAAACGTCTAGTGCTTTGTTTATTTAATATTTCTGCTGGTGTTTTAATCAGCTGCTTGTTGGTGTTCATGAATGTTTGTCTTGATCCAGGCGAGAGCGCTCCAAGGTGCCCTACATCGTCGGCAGTGCCTAGAGGAGATTGAAAGGAGGGGTATGGAAGAGGTGGGCATTTACCGGGTATCAGGAGTGGCCACTGACATTCAGGCCTTGAAGACTGCCTTTGACACCAGTGAGTATAACCTTTTTCTATATATAAAGGTTTTATGCAATAGCTCAAGAGGAAGTTTCTGTTATATTCTGTTGTATTTGAATATGTTAAATATTTCAATTTAGAATTTAGATTAGTCTTCACATCCCTTATTGTGGTTATAATACTGTACCTGCCATGCATTTCTAGGAGAGAAGGCTGAGGGGGTTTATTACCGTCCCCTGAAGGAAACCCTTGTTCTTATCTTTCCATTTCTGTCAATCAGGTGATCAATATCGTAGCCCTGTCTGACTGTGAGTTGTTAACATGAGGGGTGTTCTCTGATGTGAAACAGGAACTAATTCTTTACCAACCTGCATTTTGCGTGTGCTAATTATGAATGTATCTTGTTTGGAGTGTGTATTTTGCAGTTTCAGATTTTGAGATAAAGAAAAAGACGCATGGCGACTGCTGCTTGTGCCAAGCCGTTTCCCTGTCCTAACATCTCCCTTTGTTATTGCACAACCTCCCGTCTTCATGTTGTTCTTGCCTCTCCCCTGCAGATCATAAAGATGTGTCAGTGATGATGAGTGAGATGGACGTCAACGCCATCGCCGGGACCTTGAAGCTGTACTTCAGAGAGCTGCCAGAACCACTTTTCACTGATGAGCTCTACCCCAATTTTGCAGGCGGCATCAGTAAGTCACAGGCCTACTGACACTCTGAAACATAGCTAATTATGAGTTGTTGCAAGAAATGTCTACAAACATTGCTCAAGAAAGAGTCCTTCATTTGCAGGATATGTAAAAACTAAACTTGTTTGCTTCTGTGCAGCCCTGTCTGACAGTGTTGCCAAAGAGAGCTGTATGTTGAACTTACTGCTGTCACTGCCAGAACCCAACCTGGTCACATTCCTTTTCCTTTTGGATCACCTGAAGAGGTGAGTTAACACACACTTTCTTGCACAATATGTAGACTGGAATATTCACATTCACAGAAAGAACGAAACTCGAACTTGCACAACGACAAGCCATAAATCTACATGAGGTGCATTCAACTACACAAGTACATACATTAACATTCCTGGTGTCATTTGTGTCCCAGTGTTATCTAAATGTTGAAAAACTTGCAATTCAGAAAATGAAATCTAATATCACTTTGACATGACATGCTGTTTTCAAAATGGCACCCTATCGTGTGCTGTATTCACCTTTGTGGTTTTAAAGCAAAAGCAGTCATTAATGTAGGGTGTCATTAAACTGCAACAGGAAATATCTCATGGTGATTTTTAACAAGAGGCTCAAACATGACAGCATGTGATCACTAACAATGCAGAAACATCTGTGAAAGCATTGCACAAATGCGTCATAAATAGTGAAATGTTATAGCTTATAGAACAGGGTTCCAACAGTCATGGAGAACTTGGGAAAAGTCACGGTATTGCACAATCTCATTTTCCAGGCCTGAAATATGAAAGTTTTGGAAGAGTCGCTGAAATTTGTTGTGTCTAATAAAATTGTTACAGCATGCATTGCAGTGTAGCGTCAGCTTTTCAACAACCCTTCAAATATTTAACATTATGACTGTCATTCAACTTCTGAACACATTCATATTAATTAGACCCCTTTTAACCCTTTCAACAGTTCCTGACACTTAACCCTATACTTAAACATTAAAGCCAGCATTGCAGTGTAGTGTCAGCTTTTCAAAAAAAAAACAACCTGTAAATATTACTTATTGGCAAATTTATTTTCTGTAGCTGTTGACGTAACGTAGCTCTGATTCATGTGAATAATGCCAGGCAAGTGGGCCAAGACAAATAATGTGGTGACAGTGTGATTTAACATGTAGGGTCATGAATCCAAAAGTTGCCATACCTACACCCCACCAATACTTTTAAATTATACTGCATTTTTTAATGGAGCAATTGACAGGCAACCTACGTGTTCAAGTGTCACTCCGGGCACCAGTGTGTAGTTTGTTTTATTTTTAACTGCTGTGAACCTGAAGTGTGGTAGTTCAAAGACTGGAAGCTTTTTTTTACTTTGAACAAATTAACCAACGGGCTGACAAAACTGTCGACTGTCGCTCCTCCGCTCTGGGAGCTCTGCTGCTTCATGTCCACAGACTGCCTATAATAATATAGTTAACAAGTTAAGTATACTGTACAGTTCTGTTCATGTTACATGTTGTGAATGTTCATGTGAAAATGTGCAGGAACCCGATGAACTTTAAAAATAGGGTTAAGCAGGCTAGCAGGAGATTAGAAGATGTGAAATCTCAGGACGGAAACTATGGAAAGTTCAATATTTGTTAGTAGGGACAGTAGCTAACAGGGTGTAAGACAGGTTTAATAAAATAAAATGATTATTTCTGTTTATTTCTTTGAGTAATCGATGAGTCATTTCAACTGTGAAATGTAAAAAAAAATAATGGATTTTAGGATTTGGAAAGTAACTGTCAAAGGAATTGTGGCGTCTTTGATATTTATGTACTTGAAGCACACACAACACACAGATCCATCACTGCACATTAGCATCACCTGCATGTGCTCTCGTTATCTATCTACACCACTAATGGACTTGGTCTGTCATCGTCTCCTCAGGGTGGCAGAGAAGGAAAGTGTCAACAAGATGTCTCTCCACAACCTGGCAACGGTGTTTGGGCCGACCTTGCTGAGGCCTTCCGAGAAGGACAGCAAGATCCCCGCCAACCCCACCCAACCCATCAGCATGGGCGACAGCTGGTCCCTGGAAGTCATGGCACAGGTGAGCCACACAGAATCTATATCTTCAGGGTTCCTTCACAATATGGAAATATATGGGATGCGAGTTTAGTCATTTCCAGGTCTGGAAAGTATGACAAAGAAAAGATGTATGCGTTAACCAAAACTATTACCCCTATTCTGGCCTTATAAATATTACATTTGGAATTCTTAAAAATGAATTGGTCATACAAGCAGGGTGTTTTTAATGTGATTTTGAGTCTGGATAAGTGTGGAACTTGGAAAATGTGTAAGAACCCTGACTTTTGTAAAGCTTTTTATCTGAAAAAATAAACAAACAAAAACAGATGCTGGTATGTATTATGTTGTAGTGCTGGAGTTACCACTAGGTGGTGCTGTAAGAATACAAATGCTGTGCTGTGTATGTTGAAGCTGTACTAGCAAACACGGTTCAGTCTGATTCAAGCCGTCTCCCATATTTTACAGATGCCCAAACCTAATTTGTCTCTCTCGTTTTCTATCCCCTTACAGGTCCAGGTGTTGCTGTATTTCCTCCAGCTGGAGACGATTCCCACCCCAGACAGTAAACGACAGAGCATCCTCTTCTCCACTGAAGTATAGAGCTAAAACTGACTCTGCCGATGTGAGACTTTGAGCATGAAGGAGTGAAAAAGAGACGGACGGTGGCTCAAAGTGAGCCTATAGTAGTATGTTTTCGAATTGACTGACCAGATTCCATTTGGCTGGAAAGGATTGTCTCTGGCGATGTCTGCTCCCCTCAAACACAAGAGGGCGCCATTGGACCTCTGGAGCTCTGGAGGATGTGAGGTCCTTACCATTCATATCGCTCATTACCTGATAGTTAGTCTGATTCTTTGTACCCACAGTGATGGTGTGAGTACATCTGCCATCCACATTTCTCCACCGTGCTCTTTGTTGGTCTTAACATCGAACCTTTGCAGCTTGTTGTGGTTCATAAATCAAGACGTTGTCAAAATCAGTCCATAAGAGAACAGAATGCGTCTTGTCTTGATTCTTGTATTAGTTTGCCAACAGATCAGAGTTTCCATGTACCTTTGTGTTCGGGCATTGCTCTCAATCTGTCTTTATTTTGGACAATCATCGGCTCACTGCAAAACATGTTTATCCATCAAACGTTGCTTCATTTCCTGCTGAGAATTCTAACCGTGTCTTACATCATCTCGGCGCATCGTTTCTAGGAAGACAAGAGGAACATTTGTGCTGTTTGAGAGTTCAGTAGTGAACACTAAGAGCTGCCACAGTACTTCTTTGTGTCAGGAAGCCAACACCTGTATGTTAAAGTGTTTACAACGTAAACAAAGCCCGGTTGGAGTCAGAAACAAGTGCTACAGCTAGACGAGGGACTGTAAGGAAAAAAAAGAAAAAAAGGAACCCGATGATTAGTAATACACTGCAATCTGACTGCCTGCGTTTTTTCATAAAAGCAAATTTCCTCTATTTGTGTTGTTTGTGTCTCAAGGTAGTGTCAGCTCGAAATATCCAGGAAGCAATATATTTTCTAACATAGGAACTGTCTGTGTTCATATCTTTGCTGACGAAATGTCCTTCTTATTGTAACACAGGACATCTTGCCAAATTACTATGTTGTTTGTTTGTTTCTAGGAGAAAAAGGAAGCAGTTGTATTTACAGATACAGTATGTACATAATCTTAAAGTTGTATTTTTTTCTTTCTTTTTGTTTAACAGTATAATCATTGTTGCGATTATTGTAATTTATTTTGGGGGGCCTGGGGGGAGAAATCGGTTTGTTTTTCTATGTGAACTTTTTTTTCTGTTTAAGAAAGTGGTAGGTCTTAGCCTTGACTTCAAGTCTTGCAGTAAATAAGCAGGATTTAGCCTTGTTCTTATAGAAACTACTCAGCTGTTCTGTCCAGCCTATCGATTATTCATTTTAGATATTATTATGAAGGGTAACACACACATTGTAGTTACATACTGTATGCTGCTGTGGAAAAGGCACAAGCTCTTTAACTGCTGGGTGTTCCTCCGGCAGTGCGTCTCACATGCAGAGACCGTCGCCTGTCTAGTGTAGACATTATGCAATGTCATGATAGAGCACACACACACACACACACACACACACACACACTCTCTCACACACATACACACACATACACACACACACACACACACACACACACACACACACAAGTATGACATTGTGTCTTTTTGTACCATTTAATCTGTGGCCGCAGAAGTGCACTCATGCAATGTTAGAACTACTGTTTTACAATTCAAGTGACCTGAGCGCTTACTAGAGCATATCTGTTGGTTTTAATGAAGGAATATTATTTTGTTTCAACTTTTCCTGACATCTCTTTTTATATTTATCTCATCCATATGGCAAAAAGTCCGACTGATTCTTTGTCCCTTAAAGTACTCTTCATCCTCTTTAAGGTAACTTTGGTATTTTTCAATCTGGACCCTATTTTCCAATGTTTTTGAGTCAAAGGGAACAACAATTTTTTGAAACCACCCCAGCACGTCTATTTTACTTTTTGTTAAACCAGAAACAGCCCCAAATTGCGATCACCAAACCCACCAGACTCCATTTAAATAAACAGTCATTTTGTCACCTTAAAACACACTTAATCAAAGTCGTAGAAAAAAAACAGAAAGCTCACAAAACTTTACTTGGATCATTTTTGCTCTTTTCAAACCATCAATTCTGGTTTGGTAAAAATAAACTGTTAATTTACTCAGTTAGGTGTAAAAATATGCCGTCTCTATACACGCTAAAATTACTGTTTATTTAAATGGAGTCTGGTAGGTTTGGCGATCGCGATTTTGGGGCTGTTTCTGGTTAAACAAAAGGGATCTTACTGTTTAACCAAGAGGTCTGTCTCTGTAGGATCATTTCCATAATGTTATCATACACTTAGACTAACAATATGAGCCTGTGAGTGAAAAAAACAAGCTTAAATCAATGCTGCACAAATGCCCTGATTGTTTCCATTGCAGCCTGTTTCACGGCTCCCGGCTGCAGCACTCTTGCTCAATATTGGACCAGTTTCAAAACTTGTTGTTCCCATCAGTCACTGAGACACAAAAACATGACAAAGTAGGATCCAGGTTAAAAAATACCAACGTTACCCTTTAAGATTCAAGGTGTCCAACCCAATGGCCAATTTTAAAGGAAATCTCCAAAGATATGTTGTTCATGCTAAAATTACAAATACTGATTTCAATCTCTGTGTCCTTGATTTAACATGCAGGCGTGTTTTATTGACTTCTCTTTCTTCATTTTGGTCTTGTTATTGCTGTCTTGTTCGCAAATGTGTTATCATAGACTTTGGGATGTTGGTTGAGTATCTGGTTTACATTATTACAGCATGTCCTTCTCTGGCAATTCAAAGGACGGGTTCACAAATGAAAAGTGAACATTTCCTTTAGGGTAAATATCATGGTTGGTTTCCGGTTTATATCATCGGCATAAAACTATAACCAACTGACCAGTTTAGTGGATCTGATAAGGGCTCGTGTGTGGTTGTGTCCATGTTCAAGATAATGTAAAAGGGGCCTAAATGTTATTAATAACACATTTAAATGTCTTAAGACTTTTTAAAAGAAGGAGTCTTTCCTTTGGATACATATCAGCTCTCTAAATGACATTTACACTCATATGATGATATAGATTCAAACACCATTATTGTATCGACCCCATAAATAACAGAAAGTCATCATGCCATCAGTCCCAGTTTTTATGTACTTCCACTAATTTTTGGCCGACTGTAGCATGCACACATTGTGTCATCATGTCTGTGTCAGGATGTGAGACAGAGACATTCATCCATCACCTTTATAATAAGTCCCAATTGCCTACACTACTCTACCCTAACGTGCCTCGACACTTTTTTCGTTTAGCGCCTGTGGTATTCTGAAACGTTCAGTCTCCTGTTGCCTTTGCTGAGGACAGCCACACACCTTTTCATCTCTTAAAGACTAAGACAGGACCTTAACCTTAAGCACGGTCTTAGCTCATACTGTACACACCCGCTCTGCTTGCCACCTTAGTCTGACTGTGATGCCGTAACTGAAGCTGTGTTAAAGTCAGTCGTAACGGGGCAAAGGACAGCGTTTCCTGCCCATGTCCTTGTTTTGGCTCTTAAAGTTTTAGCTCCTTTAATGCCTTTTATTCTTATTTATTGATGCTTTGTCCCTGTTTGGTATAAGGAGGTCTACAGGATCTATTTATTTATGATATAATATCATCTAAAGCTGAATTAATGTTAGAAAAAATGGTCTTTATATGGTGTGCTTTCTTTGGGGAAATGTAAGTCTTATGTTAAAGTTGAAACTGTCCGTCCCGATTTTGTCCCAGAATCAGAACCACTGTGTACAAACACCTTTGAACCCGCCCCCTGCTCCTGCATCGTCAGCTCATCTCTGTACTTAAATGTGTTGTACAACAGACTGGCCACTGTGATCGTTTAGCTATCTGATTTAGATAACTGAATAGCAGATGCAGGTTCTTGTCAATTTAAAAAAAAAAAAGAAAAGGTAGATTCAAACTTCCCTCACTTTTCCATGGAGTTGTATAATATGTATTATACTAGAGAGTTATTTGGTTTCCGTTTTATTTATTGTGGCGTCCACTGACGTGCGATCGTCGAAGGTTTGAGCCTCTAGTCTCTTTGAAAAGCCGAGCTGTCAGTGTGTGGTAGAGGAGAAAAAGAGTCTTATATTGCTCTAAAAATCTGCATTGTTTTTGGTCTGTTGATTGTCAGTGTAACTGCATGTACCCTCCATAACCTCAGTCCCTCTGTACATGAACAAGTAAATAAAACAAAGGTTTAATTTTCTGCGGAAGATATGGAACATATTGCTCTATATGAAAGTTACAGATCTCCATATATTGTACATGACTCTGGTTATTATCACTACGTTTCCATGATGCTTTCAAACGACCCTCTGCTGCCACTTCTACGACATCAAACTGACCTTAGACTACTCTGGAGATATGCTAGTTTTATTTTACTCGACACGTAACGTAAAGCTGAGGATGAGACTTGCTGACCAACCACAAACACTTTTCTCTTTTTACCTTCCTGACTTTCTTTGAACTCTTGTTCCTGTTCAATATTCAATGTTCTGCTTGTAGAACTGTACAAAGGAATACTGTATTCTGAGGGCAAACATGTTTGGAAGGCATTTGCAGCCTATGTTTGTACACAAAAATGTTAAATAAAATCTCCTTGTATCTACATAGAAAGACGTGTTTGGATTTCTTTTTTTTAATTTTAGCTTTTCCAAAATAAAATTGAATAAAATAAATTATAATTAATTTAAATTGAATTAAATTAAATTAAGCAAAAATAAAAAATAAAAAAATAGGAAGTTGATACCAGTTTTGGACAAACTCAGTTAAATCAGTACAGCACTTTTTTCATATAAAATAGGTAATTTGATTACTTGTTTTGCTTTTATATTTTCCATTGAGTACACTTTCATTGACCTGTCTTGCCATTGAAGGAGGGAGGCATTGGTTTCAGCCAAGATAGAGTTGTCTTTTATGGTGTTAACAATCACTTTTCAATTTACTGAAGGTGAAACTGTGCTTCAGGCTACAACCTGCAGATGGCTCTCTGTGCCACTAAGCTGGGTTGTTTCCCACTTTTATCTCAACATGCACCAGCACTTTTAACATTTTGCCCAAAGAGTGCCTTGGTCCTTCCTTCTTTTTTGAGCTGTTTGTCATGGCCCTCACTCTCCTGGGTTCCTGATTACATTCATTCAGCTCACCTGCTCCCCGCTGCTCACCTGAGAACCATCCAGTAAATCAGCCCTGCAGTATAAAACACGGACTCCAGATATGTTGAGTCTACCACTGTGGCACAGTCAAGTGTCAGGCTGCTGTTGAGTTGTGAATTCAATTTAGACTTTCACTTGTGAATTTTTTTGTGGATGCCTGCCCGCCTGTTTGTCCTTCTGCCATGCTCCCAACCAGCCAAACCTCTCAAACCTTGCTTTGCTCCCCGGTCATCAGCCCACTTCCTTCAGCCTCCATTCTCTGGATTTTCCTCTACGGCCACATTCATAATCCTGGGAAGAAAACCCCATTTTTTACCACTCTCTTTATGAGTCTGTGGTCTGCGTCTAGGTTCACTTTATATTATACTGATTGTGTCACTTTTGTGTTCTCTACCAAAGAGCATCTTCATCACGCTTGTTTGAACTTCAAAGTCCTCCAGACTTTCTCCTAGCTAGAGTTAGCACAGATGGGACTAGATGTTGCTGTACAACTGACATTCTTTAAATTTCTCTAACTTCATGACTCTTTTCTATATGCTACTGCTAAGCTATGTGTTAGCATTTATCGTTATATAATTCTCACTTGTGGTCACTCTAGCTGCTGTTCAGTGAAAGTTACATACAGCAGGCTCGCTCTAATCTGCCATGCTTCTGGCAGAGAGACTCAAAGAGTACCAGTTTTATCCTGCAGAGAGCAAATCAGGTGATGTAGCTCCTCCGCAGGTAGCAGCATTAGCAGTTGAACAGTTGTTGGTATCTCTAACCAGTGCAGCATCACTGCTTTTATCTTGCAGGCCATCTGGTAAGACACTGGGGGGGGGCTTGGGTGTGTTTACAGATCCGTGGTCACCCTTGGCAAATATCCTTGAGGATGAGTTTGTGTTTCACAGTTTGGATAAATGATAAGAAATGATAAGCCGTGTTTGTGAACAGGAAATCTTCACAGGGAATAAAATTGCTATCCGCTGAGCAAACAGTGTCCAACCCCACTGACGCATCTTCAGTCCCATCTGCGATAGAGTGCTGCAGTGTTGGTGAATTACGCACAGTGTTTGTCTCAGGAAATGTTTTATTTACTTTGTCGATTATAATCTCTGTGATATGAAAGAAGAATCAAGACTCATCCGCAAACTTAGGGCTCCGTCAGTCAAACCTGCTCCTTCTGTGACGTCGTTATCGAGCCCATCCTCCTGTGCTGAGCCACCTGCTATTTCACCATAAAAACCAGCTCCTTAAATTCACCAACATGATACAGACACTACTCTGCAAAAAATGCTTTGCCCTCAGTTATCACTGCTTTAAATAGCATTGGCACACTGTAACAGACTTGTGTTGTTGCTATGTTCTTGTTTGTCCGAATACTCCGTATTCTCAGCTTTATTTGCTCTGAGTGTTTGATTGTGTACAGACTAAGGAAGCGCATGTTCTGTATAGAGGACAAAGATATAGTCTGAATCTGAAGACTTTCAGCTGGAGACCTACTCTGGGTTTTAAAATCTCTCTGGTAACCATCCAAAACATATTTGCTTGTCATTAGAAAACCTTACTCAGAAGTGATGAATCATAGATCTGACTGATCCGCAGTGAGACCGATGCTGACGTGTACGGCAGCTCCATTTAAGTCACTGTGTAAACCGGACAGTTCCTCTTAATAAATATTGGTATTATTGATACTTCCCTAGTTATATTTATCATTTATTAACAATGAACTGCGTATTACTTTATTACTGCATCTTCTGCAATTGGGTCTTCACCAGGGGCGTAAATATGGACAGTGCATGCAGTGCGGTTGCACCGGGGCCTACAGCATGAGAGCATGTAAACAGTAAAAAAAAGTCCTGGTACTGAGTGATAAGATGCAATGTGCCTGTGTGTATGAGAGTCAGTGCAAGTTATTGTAGTGGGTGGGAAGTCAGGATGAGAGAGGAGTTATGGGTGGGTGGTAGTAGGCTTGTTTCAGCTTTCTCAGGAAGAACAGCCTTTCTTTGAACAAGGCTTGAGGTGTTGTGTGTCCATGTCAGGTGGTTGGATAGGATGATGCCAAGGGACTTTAGACTCTCCACACTCTCTACTTCCACCCCATGTATGTATGTGGAGGGGGTGATGGGCTGTTCTTGTTGCCCTTCTAAAGTCAGTGGTCATTTCCTTGGTCTTATGGGTGTTAACAACCAGGCTACTGTCCTTACACCACTCAAGCCATCACTTATATGTTGGTCATCCAAAGACAATAATTATCTGTCTAAAGCCCTGCGATAGTGTGGTGACCTGTCCAGGGTGTACGCCACCTCTCACCCACTATCAGCTGGGATAGGCTCCAGCACACCTGGACCCGTAACAGGATGGTTACTGAGAAATGAATGAATGAATGAATGAATGTCTGAAAGTGGCTAAAGAGCTTAAGGAAAGGCAGGTTTATTCTTTGTGCCGAAACCTTTCAAATACAGCTGCAAGTTTAATGGCTACAAAATGTTTTCAAATGTTTGAAAACACAAAAAACGAGAAAACTATTAACTGGAATCAAATATAATAAATAAATGCACTTATTAAAGTTGTGACAGATGACATGATAACATCAGATCACATAACATAGAACTTTATTTATCCCAAGAGAAAGTGCTGTGCAGTAGCTTCAAGACAATATAAGGTAAGTAAGAGCAACAAGAGAGATAAAAAGGAAGAGAGGGATGTCAATCCGTGTGTGAGCTGAACTTTAAGAAAGAAATATTTGTTAGTAAAGAGTTTCAAAACTACATACATGATATGATGATAATACAGTAATGATGCCGCTCCATGAACACACAGGATGAGCATGCAACAAAAACCCAGAGGTGAACTTCAAACATAAACAGTTTACAATTCTCCTGATTGACTGTGCGCACAGTTATATGCACAACAAACCAAACAAGGTGCGAGGTGGAGGGTTTGCTTATGGTGTTCTTATGGTTCACCAATCAATCACGTGAAGTCTGATGAAATAAAAGATGGAATGTAAGGTATTTTGATTTCATTCTTGATCGCTTTCACTTTATTTTTTTTGGCCCACAGCCTATTGTCATTTCCAGTCATCTGTGTGTCACTGTTTACCAGAAGACCCCCTTGGTGCAGTCTCCTACACGCACACACACACACCCACACACACACAAACACGCCAAGAGGCGAAGATGCTCTGAGCTTCACCTCCTCTAACAGCACAAGGCCTCAGGACAACCCTCACATAATCCAGCCCAACCAAAGAAAAGGAAATGAAATCTACACCCACTATTTGACATCTATCACAAAAACCTAAAACAAACATCAATGCTATTTGGCCCTCAACAGACAGTGCACGATGGCAAACTATCTGACTGCTGTGACAGATCAGAAACTGACAAAGACACTGACTACGTACAGACTCAGAGATCACAGCCTGACCATAGAGACCAGCAGACACAGGCAGACCCGGCCGCCTAGAGAAGACAGGCTGTGTCAACTTTGTCCTCAGAGACACGTGGAGACAGAGCAACATTTCTTTCTTTCTTTCTTTGCAAAAATGAAATATAAACAGCAAAATTTTGCTTCACTCTCTGACCAGACTGAAACATCTACTTGGAGAAAGCACACTTTATTAGGTACACTTTGTTAGTACCAGGTTGGACCCCTTTTGCCTTCAGAGCTGCCTTAGTTATTTATGACATATATTCAACAAGGTGCTGGAAACATTCATCAGAGATTTTCGTCCATATTGACATGATAGCATCACACAGCTTACTCAGTTGGTACTAAGGGGCCCAAAGTGTGCCAAGAAAATCTCCCCCACACCATTACACCACCACCACCAGCCTGAACCATTGATACAAGGCAGGATGGATCCATGCTTTCATGTTGTTTACGCCAAATTCTGACCCTACCATCTGAATGTCACGGCAGAAATCGAGATCATCAGCCCAGGCAACGTTTCTCCAATCTTCTATTGTCCAGTTTTGGTGAGCCCTGTGAACTGGGGGGGTATTTGCTGCTACTCTCCCTGCCTAAGGCTTTCCATGTAGGCGCATGGAAGGGCAGAGAGGTCTGCTTTCTCTGCCTCATTTGCACGTGGAAGAGCAGACAGGTGTGCTCTCTCTGCAACACATTTTCACTCTGACCTTGTCAAATATTGACGTTTTGCTCATGGACTTTCCAGGTCCACATGCGACGTGCATGGTACCCTGAGCGCGTTGGTTGTTGACGGTCTGGGACACCACGTCAAGTTCTCTTCTTTCAAGATACGCTTACAGGAAATGTATTGTTAACATACAGTCTCTATCAAAATAAAAGCCCTACATCGGTACAACACAGTGAATTTACTTTTTTTTTTTTTTCCTTCAACAACAAACTCACATGGTTGGGTTTAGGCAACAAAAGCACTCGGTTAGGTTTAGGAAAAAAGAACAGGGTGATGGCTTAAGAATCTTATGGGATGCAAACACCGCTCTCTCGGGTGAAAGTCAGTGTTTGTCAGACCCATCCACCACCCGCTCCACTCGGACATTAGCCATGTTTCCCCCTTACGCTGCCAGGTGGCATTAAACTATAACTGCAACCGGCCACGTATCATGCCGATGTTATAGGATGCCTTTTTTGAGTTGGTTTCTGCCAGATTTCAATGACTTGAGAGAGCCCAGGCTCCTCTCCGCCTTAGTGGAAGACGCTTTCTGCATAGGCCGAGGAAAGGCAGAGGGGCCCCAGAACAGAGCCATACCGCCAAATGTAATGCTGCAAATGGAAATAAAGTGGATGGATGAAAGTGTTTCTGACTGAACTGCCTTTTATTCACTCCTTCACTTAATGAGTTTTTTTTTGTTTGTTTGTTTTTTGTACTAATAAATCCAGTGTCTTAAATTCTAATTGTGCTTTGGCAACACATGAAATGTCATGCCAGTAAAGCTTACTGAACTGAACTGAAGTGAATTCTGTGTGTGTGTGTGTGTGTGTGTGTGTGTGTGTGTGAGAGAGAGAGAGAGAGAGAGAGAGCAGGGGGCGGCGCGCCTACAGCCACGCGCTTTCCTGTTGCCGCTGCAGTGCTAACCTTCAAACTTCTCCTCACAGACTGAAGTATAGATGGCGCGACCACAGTGTCAAACTGAAAATGAGCAGCGATGCTATTAAGAGAGTGATTACCGCGTTTCTGTTCCTTTACTTGGTGTGTTTTCACCACACTGTATTTCAGTTAGTGCCGCAAACGCATCACCTTCTTGTGTCCTTTTCCTTTCTGTTGCGCGCTGCCAGCCGACATCTGAACTCATGACTGGGCGCATAAAGGTCTTATATTCACACTTTTAAGTAAGGTAAGAAATGTTCAGACTGTGTTTTAAATGTGTTTTTAAGTTGACGGAGCATTTTCTTCAATTTCTTAAATTAATAACAGGTGTCTTCCTTTATGAATCAAGGGTTATGGTTGTTCTTTAAATGTGGAAGCTTTATGTGTCAGCATTGTGGGAGTTTTATGCCAATAAATTGATGAAGTAGATGGCTGAAATACAAAAAAGTACATAGGCCTGATAATGCATAGTCTCCATAATGCAAGTCACTTTCTAAGGCTGGTGTGTGTGATCAGTGCTGAAGCCCTTTCACCATCACTGGACATCTCTTGCCCTGCAGTGTTTGTTCAGTATTGGCTCAGCTGATGCTCATGTCTCTGTTGTCCTATATCTGCTCCTGTAATCAGGACTTCACAATGTGATGCCAGCACCTCCCTCATTAGCACACACAGCGCTTTTGCCAACAGTAATACTGCAGCCATTTGTTTTGTTTTCCTTCGACTGTGGTGGAGCTGAGCTGGTGCATTGATTGACAGGGCAGAGACAGATCCTCCTCCAGCAGGATGTGCATTTGCTTATCACTTCCTCCAAGGCCTCACGGCACATATAGCCTCGGTCATAATAAAGGGGAGTCATTTTTGCCCAGCAGTCAACTGGAAGAACGTTAAACGAGTGGACTCAGGATGTGATGGCTCAGAATGTAAACTTCAGAGTTGGGGGAAAGCTATGTAAGTTGGTTTTTCTGTCACTTTTACTTTGGAGAATCTCTTTTTGTGCATGTTCTGAAGCTTTTGCGGCCACTTGACATTTCAAATTACTAAAGGGCTTTCCACACACCCTGGATAAAGCCTGGTTTTAAATTCCTTTGGCCTGTGAGAAGGTTTCAACAGCAAAACAATAGAGAGAAAGTACTTTGTTCCACTACCAGTCCGGATCACTGCTGGTAAAACTACAAGGTCATATGTAGCCAACAAAGGGAGATTAATGAAAGAACAATGTGCTGAAGGAAAGCAAGTGGTTGCTTTTTATGTTCTCTTTACATTTTCAACACTGGCACTGGTGATGTGTCTTTACATTTCCATGTAAGGACACTAAAGCACAGTTAGGACCTTTTAACAAGCTCTCTTTATATAGTACAGTACAAGTGTGGCCAGTTTAACTGAGAAGTAAATGTCAGTGGAATTCTCTCTCATTTCTCATGAAATGAAGACAGGAAAAAGTGCTGCTAAAAAAGTAATAAGTAAAATCAAATTCCACCAGTTTTTAGGAGAGCGATGATTAAGTGTGATTTCCCATCCCCCGTTTTTGGTTTAATATGACTCAAAGGGAAATTACCCGATAGCTAAATTTAGCTTTGTTAATTTAATAATTAATATTATTATCACAGCTTTTTAAGCAAAGCTGCATCCGCTTCAGAGCGGACTGGAGGTCGAGAATCTGCCAGGTGTTAAGATTTGAGGAGTAGAGAGGAGGTCAGTGAGCTCGTCATGCGATCAGAAGATAACCTACTGACATATTTCTGACACAGTGGGAGAAAAAAAAAACTGGCTAGCAGTGTGATTGAATGGAGATTGGTTTGGGAGTTTCAGTTCTTTGAGACAGGCTGACATGAAGCACCCAGTATAGGTCACACATGGGTCCCAACATCACCTCTATTGTCACAGAATCAGACATTCTGTCTTTTTGAATCTTATCTTGTTAAATGTTACTCACTGTATGGACCTTGGCAGGAACTAGGTCATATTTACAAATTGCTCTTTTCACTGTAGTCAGAAACTTCCACCCTCAACATAGTGAATGTTTGCTGTGTGCTTTGTCCACTTAAATCAGAGGAAGCAAAAGCAGTTTTTTTATGTATGTTTCTGTTTGTTTCTGTTCTGTTTCATTTAAGATGTTAATGCTGGTGTTGTAGCCTGACAGAGATGGTATCTATTGAGCTTAAAAAAATCTCCTAATGATTTTGAAAGATAGCAGTTTTTGATCATGATCCCTTAAAGTTACACAGTTATGGAGTTAGCTGAGAACCTGATGTGCTTGTGTACTAGAAATTTCATTTGTATGTTACTAAACTGCTCTCTTAATTCCATTGTCGTAATCGATGTAATGACTGCCTGGATTACGTTCAGTGCCAAAGTTCCTTTCAGGCAACAAAACACAACATCCATGTACCATGTAGGTCTCGGAAGAAAGTGGTTGGGGAGGATGGTGGATGTACTGTACAAAGTGCAGGACTTTGACACCGAGACTTCAGGTTCATGCCCAGATTCCTGTGTTAAGTTAATGTAACAAAAGCACTTTTGTTAAGGTTAGGGGAAATTGTGATTTTATTTTATTCTGTTTTGTTTTATTTATTTTTTTATTTTATCTTACTTTTTTTAATGTTATTTTATTTTATCTTATTTTATTTAATGTTATTTTATTTTATTTTACTTTATTTTTTTTATTATTTTATCTTACTTTATTTAATTTAATTCAGTTTTATTTTCTTATACTTTATTTGATGTTATTTTATTTTATTCATTTATTCATTTGTTTAAGTAAAGGGACAGCGAGCATTAATCAACATTTTAACAAATGTAAATGCACCCGAATTAGCTGATTTGGCTAGTTTTCATTGGCAGTCCCTTCGCCCGCTGTAAAAAGGCACCCTAGACAAATTTAAACAACAATAAAATACAGCATGTTAAACAGGTAATAACATATTGCATTATAGCAAAAACACATCACATATAATACGGTTACAGACAAAATCCACTATCACGTTACAGTTAAATATTACATGTATCAGTGTTCACATCTTTGGGTGTCATCAAGCCATTTCTTGGCATTTAACTTAAATGAGTGATATAATGGAGGCTCTCAAATACTAGGCTAATAAAAATTACTGTGTCAGTGAACAATTTGCCGATACGTTAAATATCAGCATTTTTGTATCTTGTATCTTTGCCTTGATTAGCCACATGTCCTTATTACAGTATGTTAAGAGAAAACGTAATTTGCTCAGCCGCACAGTCCCCTCAAAATGCACTTGCTGTTTCAGATTAGTCGTGTAAAGACATCATTTCTGGGAAACAAGGCTGATATTTGAGCCAGAGCCAGACTATCAGCTTCCCCCTGCTATAGTCTAACTCTGGGCAAGGAAGTGACTACGTGTGTTGTTGTCATACCAGTTCTGGTTGATACTACTAAGAAACAGACAAAAATAGCAAATAGAAAATTAAACAGAATAAGGCTGGTATAGTTACGCTAAGCTAACTGTTAAAATTCCTAGCAGGCTTCCGCATGAACGTCCACGACAATATCTTTGCAGCAACTCAAAGAGAAATAAATTATAATACACTAACTATTCTACCAGTACAGCCTTGGTTATTATTATCTGATATCGTCTGTGAACCTCTGTGTCTTTATTCCTCACCCCCCTGAGCTGCTGTACCCCAGCTGGGTAACTTGGCCCACATTTCACTCATGCTCCTTTCTTTGTGGAGGTTATCTGAGGTTGTAACAATGTGTCCTAATCTGCTTACGATAAAGAGGAATTTAGCCAAATAGCCTGAAAAAAACACAGCAAAGATAACTTTACAAAGTGTCCCAGTGTTGGTACAATGGCTTTGAAATTTATAGGGGGGTTAATTTGCGTAATTAGCCTATCAGCGATGTTGGAAGAAAGCATGTCAGTGACGGGAATGATTAGTGTGTGGAAAGGTTTCGGGAAACTTTTCCTGAAATAAAAGGCGCATTGTTGGGCTGCCTGCCTCGGCCCTGTATGGAAAACAAACTGTCCCCCTGTCCTCCAGAGATAGATGGCTTTTCTGACCTGTGTGGTAACCTGCAATCTGTTTATACAGGCTAGACCACTGAGATTGTGTCCTCTCTCGTTCTCTCCCCAGAACACTGCTCTTAATTTGGCAGCCGTCGGGCAGAACTCCCAGACGCTCCCTCCTCAGTATTCTGCCGCTGTCTGTGGCAAAGTTTACCGAGCTGAAGAGGCGAAGACGCTTGCAGAGACAAAGAGGAAGACTGACAGACTGATCCAGTGTGAGTGACAGTAAAAAGAATGACATAGCTCAGGCGACGCAGGTGGCATGTTTGTGGTGGGAACTTCCTGCCGCGTCTGTCCTCCCATGACACAATCAGGCTTCCCTGACGTTGTACCATGTGGTTTGGCAAGCAGGTATTTTGTCTAACAACAAGTGAAGCAGCTGAGTCTGTGGGATGACAGCACAAGGAAAGCAAAAAAGAGAACCAAAAAACAACAATGCTGAAGACTGAACAGCTGGTCTATATTGGCCTGGAGCTGGTGATCGCTTTCCTGTCTGTGGCTGGGAACATCCTGGTCTGCTGGGCCGTGTGCCTCAACTCCAACCTGCAGAGCATCACCAACTTCTTTGTGGTGTCACTGGCAGTGGCTGACATTGCTGTGGGGCTGCTGGCAATTCCCTTCGCCATTGCTATTAGGTATTATTACATTTATTACATTTAAAAGTGTGTTCATTTATTGTTTTTTATAGGAGTTAAAGGTCCAGTGTGTAAGATTTAAGGGGATGTAGTGGTGTTGAGTGGTGAGGATTGCAGATTGCAACCAGCTGAAACTTCCTTCAGTGATCCTTATTCAGTAGGTTTTTATCTGGAGGCAAGTTATCCACGGAGGTGTCCACTCCAAAACAAAGGGACCCTGTAATTTAAACTGGTGAAAACACTGAATACGGCCCTGATCACACAGAAAGCACTGCACTGCCTTTTATTTTTTTAATTGCATGCCAACAGTAAAAAATGCTTGCTGTGCCTCTCTATTGTTGCCACGCAGCCACCCCATCACGTCCTTACACTAACCGTCCGGTGTTATCGATCTTCCATTTTTTTCCTTCTAATAATTAGTATCAAATTCCTAAAATGTTGAGGCAGAGGGTACTTGCTGTAGCTCTGGTAGAGGGATATTTAAGGATGACTCAGGGGCATTTTGACGACCTGCTATCTATCGTCGGACCGTATACTGTAGCTCCGGGTATCCTGCAACCACTTCCACCAGTTTCTCCTCCATTGTTTACCAACTGAAAACTTGCTCTCAAATCATCTGATTGGACAGTGGGAAAAAAAGAGATGACATGAGGTGCTTTTCTGCTCTAAGTTGAAGTTTTTCAACCTGAGGAGTTCAGAGCGCTCTGGCATAAACATGAGGTGCCTAGCAATGCAAAAACAGCGAGCAAAAAGCTTCATTCTCATTACAAAAAGCCACCTCCGGTTGCTGAAATGCTTTCTGTGATCGGGGCAGTTTCACTTTACTTTGGTGCGGTTGGCTGTTTGGAGACAGTCCACTAGCCCAACAATTGCTAATGCACGTGCTCACCTTTCTTCTCTGATAGTTTAAGATCTAGATATTCAGGAGGTTTTTACTGGGAGCCAAATTATCTGCAGAGGTCTCTTCCTCCCAGAAACAAATGGACCTGGTGATTTTGGTTTATCTGATCTGCGCTACTTTAGAAACATTGCGGTGCAACATAGCGATTTTAATGAAAGAAGACACTCTTTATGTAGATATAAACTGCTTGTGCTAAGGCAACAAAAACACAACATATCCCCCTAAATTCTACACGCTGGACCTTTAAATTATGTGTAGCTCTGAGTGAAAGTGTAATAAATCACACCAGTTTCTGTGACTGTGACTGATTTGGGGCAATAACTTAAGGAATATGTCTTTATTAGATTTGAAAAAATGTATTTTTAGTTTTGCAGTATTTTCATTTATCATCTGTGATGTTTTTACCACAATCCATCATCAGCACCGGCTTCTGTGCCAACTTCTTTGGCTGCCTCTTCATCGCATGCTTCGTCCTCATACTCACCCAGAGCTCCATCTTCAGCCTGCTGGCCATCGCTGTAGACCGCTACATTGCTATCAAGAACCCACTCAGGTGAGAGGAAACAGAAATGTCACAGGCTAAAAACTGAAACAGAGGCAATTTCCCACACTGCCACTTTAACCAGATTAACTTTTCACACACACATCTCGCCGAAGCTTGATGATTGGGCTGCATTTGAAAATTATGTTTTAGCAGATTTTCTTTTGCTGTCGGATATAAACTGTTGCACATTTTAAACCTAATGCTTTTTTCCACACACAAGTGAGAGGCGTGTGGGTAAACTATCAAACGAGAGAGGCGTCCAAAGCACTATGCAGTGTAGCGGAACACATTAAATCATGGAGAGATTTTATTTAATTAAGGCTAATCTGGCTGGCTGTGGGCAGACACAGA
>CM048932.1:19262415-19284768 GCA_026686955.1 Epinephelus cyanopodus | reverse complement strand
GCCCTTCATTTGGAATATTGTAGGGAATCTGGGAAAGTAAATAGTAATAATTAAAAAAAAAAAATAAGGTAAGAAATAAAAAATACAGTAACATAAGAAAATCTACAGGTGAGATGGAAAAAAACCCTGATGGCTTGTGAAACTGAAATTAAGTTGTATGTACTTATCACCAGTTTACAAATACACAAAATATTATATAATGATATGATATATAATATTGAATAAAAAAGAAAGGAAAAGATAATAATCTTCAAATAAGTAATAGCCTACTAAAGACCAAGGAAGAAAAAAAGGAAATGAAGTACTCTAATTTCCAAACAAGAAATACCAGAGATAATAATAATAAAAAAAGATCGCTTATATTTGCACTGTTGACATAATCTGTGTCATCACTCCTTTACACAGCGTTGTTGAGGTTGCATCAGATCCTTATTTAAAAGTCGAAAATGAGGAGTGAAAGCGAAGTGAAGCAGAAAAGCTGTTCCCAGAAAACATCACGCTCAGTAAACTACAATAAATGAATACCTCTGTGTTTAAAAAGATTAAAGTTGGGTTTTTTTTAAGGGTTTGGGCCACAGTCATGTAAATAATATTGTATTTTATTTCATTTTATGTCTGCGGCCTCATTATTTCCCGCAGGGCGTCGGCTACATCACTAGGTTACAGCGTTCCTACGCAACGCGTTGAAGCTTCCTCCTAGAGGATCATGGGAAACAATTCTGGCTACTGGAGCGGAGGGAGTTTCGAAATATTTCATGATTAGCTGCGGTAAAACATGTAATACTGTAGTTATATTAACATTTACACCACCAAAAAATGTGGGCCCTTCAACATTTGACTATAACCAATGTAGTGTGAGCGCTCAGGTAAGGCTTTTTGTCGGAACCAATGCTCCGCGCAGTAAACAAAATTAGCTAGGTGGCTAATGCTAGTTAACGGTATGGTTAAGACTTTGTTGATTTCACCGATGGAGAGTGTCAGCTAACAACACGGTACTTTGCCATTGTCAGTATATGTCACTCTTCTGTGAACATGTACACAATTAAGAGTAATATTTCTTACTAACTACGTCGCTAATCAGATTGTTTGCAGTTCAGCATGTAAAAGTGTTGCTTGTCTGCTAACCTTAAACGCCTTGCTTGTCCAGTGAGATCCTGCAAACCCTCCCATAGTAGGCACCGATGCTGTCTTTAAAACATGGAGCTAAAGCTGGAGGTTGTTTTGTCATCCAGCATCAAACGGAAGAAACCATGGCCGCGATTCTGTTGGCTTGGCAAGGTGAGGACTGTCAAACATTTCAGCCAGAGACACTGAAACTTTGCCTCCCTTGTCAGAGGAACATGACTGTGATCCTGTGTCATGTCCCTCTTTAGGAAAAGGAGTCTGTGTTCCTGTTAGATGACAAACGAATCAGTGAGATCAACATGGTGTCTGGACGCACCAAGAAGAGGACTCCTAAACTCCATCCTTTGCTCAACAGTGTGGTGACAATGGCTTCATCCCACAATGGTGAGTTTAATGTGTAAACCCAAAGCAAAACACAAGTTTCATTTCAGAAAGTACATTTGTTGTCTCTTTTCCTTTTCCAGGTATGTGGCTGTGTGGACTTCTGGTCTCAGGAGAGCTGTTTCTGTGGAACAGGGATAAAGACTTGTTGAAGACTGCTGCAGCAGTTCCAGAAGTAGCTCAGATGACCGATGCTGTTCAAGGTATGTGCAGTATATGTACATGTGTAGAGTTACTTGAAAGATGGGGAAGTCTTTGGATTTATGTGTGTATGTTTTCACAGGGAATGCCACAAGACTGTCACTCCAAGTTTCAGGGGATGGAAAACGTGTGCTGGTGGTAGCCATAACAGGGCAAGTGTTTCTGTGGGAGTGTATGGATGTCAGGGATTTGACGGGGGTACGAGATGGCACGGTCAAGGGACACTGGGCACATATACAACCCCTTGAAGACTCCATTCTGCCTTCCTTGCAAGACAAAGAAGCATCCCAACAAACAGTCTTCATCAAGACAGAGGTTTGAATAGAATACATATTTAGTATGTTGTCATATGTTTCAGTAAATGACTCTTATTATATTGTATCTTATTTCATCTTTCTCCAAACTCACTCAGGTTATGGGTGATGCCTGCTTATCAGCCTTTGTTTTCACATCTGGGAAGAAGCTAGTCCTCACCTGCCTGAAAATTCAATGGGAAGAAGGCCACATGAGAACAGGGTGAGTGAGCAGGTCTATATAACAGGCAGGGCTCTCACTGAGTATTACAGTGGTTAAAAGTATGCATTTCTCTTTGTAGCTCTGTGGGATACAGCATACAGTGGGCCACCAAGACATACCCCATGTCTCGTCTCACCCCACCCTGCCAACCAGTGAAGTCCAGAGGGGCCTTGGTGCCAGCGTTCTCACCAGATGGCCGACTATTAGCCATTGTCCTGAACCAGAGACAGCCCAAGGTTAGGCCTCTCTATTTCTTTTTTTTCCCCAGGACTGTACATCAGTAAAAATGTTAATCATGATTTGTATTTTCTGTTGCAGGCCACACAGGTCCTCTTTGTGAGCACACAGAATTTTGTCTCAATATCAAGTGGCCTTGGAGGATGTGGAAGTAAGAAAATGGACATCCCCTCTAAATACATAAGGTACAGAATGCATAAATAAAAACAGGAAACAGGTGTTGTGTTGGTGTTGTGCAGTCATCAGCCAATGAGAGGGTTAACCTGGGGTCATCATCTGCTCAGTCACACTGTCTAAAATATTGCTGGCGAAGGTTTATGACTCAGTCTTCACCACTTTAAACAAACATAGTAGTGTCAACAGTGTGCCTGTGTTAAGCAGGCCATTTCCAGACTGTCTTAATATAAAATGGGAATGATTACATTCCAGCATCACAAGCAAAGACAATAATGTCTGCATGATTGTGTCAAGACTGCCAAGATGTAGGACACCAGGGAATGATTGCCACAAAAGGATGTGTTGCTTCACCTGAATGTCATTAGAACTACTTTCATATCTTTGACATACAGTGTGTATTTATTTAGAAATGGACTCTACATTTCTTCTCTTTTAGGTCCTACTGGGTGGGCAGTGTGAGCTGGTCACCAGGCGGTCTGTTCCTGGCTTGTGTTCTGAAGAGAGGCTCCCTTCTTATGTTGGCTCGCCTTGGGGGGCTCCTCACTCTAACAAGCTGTGGTTGCAGTGTTGACTTTGGGCCTGCACACTTCCTACCCCTACACCCTCTCGTCACTTACCGGTATACTTTGGAGACAGTTTGCCTCACTCATGAGCCCTTGTTACAATTTATTGATTTTCTTTGTGTTGATATTTCTTAATTCTTATTCCTCCTCTCTCATCTCTGCCATTGATTTCCTCACTTACACTTTTCCCTATGTGAGCCAATTCATTGCATCTCGCCTGTCTGTTGTCCCAAGAGATGTACAAATTTTAGTGCTTGTGAATTGTACTTTGTCTCCCTGTGTGTCTCTGTCTGCAACTTTGTGTTTTTGCTGCTGCTGCCCGTCTTGGCCAGGTCTCCCTTGAAAAAGAGATTCTTAATCTCAACGGGACTAACCTGGCTAAATAAAGGTTAAAATAAAAAAAAAACAAAAAACAAATCCAGTGTGAAACACGTTCTAGTTTATTATGTGTAATTTAGGGTGGTAACTAATGATTATTTTCATTATAAATGAATCTACTGATTATGTTCCTGATACTTTCCCTCTACAGGGCACCAGTGTCTGCAGGGAAAGCAGATCCCTCTCTGTCCAGCTCTAGCTTGTCTGTGCGGGATGTCCTGAGGCAGCGGTATTCTGTGACCTGGCATCCACGGCTGCTGTATCTCATTGTGTCTGATGGCTACATGGCTACAGTTATGAGAGTGCAAGATAGGCCTTCCCCTGCCCTGTTGCTGAAAACACTTCTAAAGGATGCAAGCAAGGACCTTGACAAGGCCAGTGGGATACTGGATAAATCACAGGTGGTAACTCAGGGACTTCTAGAAGAGGGGTTGTACTCATCTTCCCTTTTTTGTACTTTCTGCCTGACAATACAGTATTTCACATTTTATTATTTTCAGATACATGCGAGGGCATGGTTGGAGTCCTTGTCTTGCCTGAATCTTGACAGCACCCTTGTCACATGTGGGCCCAACACCGCAGACTCTGTCATTTCAGCAGCTACAGATGGATCCACTTTGCCACCTTTCCTGCAGGATCAGGGGACATTGGGTGGTACCAAGGAGCTTCTTGAAAAAGTACAGGTCGGTCAGATTGTGTAAACTAGAGAGGTATAGCTTTAGATTTTGAGTTTTATGTTTAGGCTATATACACCAACTGTGGCTGCATTTACATGAACGTAAAAAGCAGATTACAAATTGGATTTCTCACCCATCCCAACCATACTTTTGTACCAGCATTGACATTTTCATCCTCTGTGAGGGTCCAAAGGACAGAGGGATGTTGTATGCTGTAAAGTCCTGTGAGGCAAATTGTGATTTGTGATATTGGGCTTTATAAATAAAATTGATTGATTGATTGATTGACTGTCTTAAAGTTTATATCCCATTGTGTCTTTTAAAAATGCAGCTTTCTCTGCTATATGGACATTTTTGATGCCAGATTACTGCTAATAATGACAATCAAATTACTATAGTGCATCTGATAACCTATCACAATAATAGCCTGCCAAAATTTCCTGTTATTGGCCTGAAAGTTGGAACCATCTAAAAAATGTTTTCACCACCAAGGTTCAGTTTAATCTGTCCTGAGACCACCTCTTTTTGTCAAACCAAGATTTGGCTTTTTGGCCCAGAAAGTGGTCCAAGCTTGTTTTAACATTTATAATTTTGGTTTGACTCAAACTGAAAAGTCGAAAAGTCTGGACCAAATGAGTTAGGTGTGAAAGGTCCCTTAGTTGCCTGCTTTACTTATGTTAACTGACTTTAACCTGCTGTTTGTTTGTGTGGCTTCCCAGACTTTCTTTGAGGATGACTCTGATGTAGACGGACCTCCTGCTGGTTCTCATGTGGAGGATGGCGGACGTCTAGAGTTTGCCTCAATGTTTGACACACTCCATGCCTGGACACAAGGACCGACACTAGCCCCGATTTTGATAGGGACTTTTGTGAAACAGAGAGGAAGACACCTCGACTTTATCGTGAACTTGGAAAAATCCAGACTAAGCTGTTAACAGCTTGGGCGTTTGGCATGTCTCTCGGAAACGCTGTGGAAAACAGAACTCGTCTGCTGCAGCACACCCTCTACTGTGTGGTGCGATTTGCTGCTCTACTCCATCTGATCCCCAGCTCTGAGAACACAGGGAAGACAAATATCTTGGTTTCTCCTTGCCTGCTGCACCTTCTCAAAGCCCTTCTGTCTTTCCTGCCTTGGGATAGCAATCACTCAGATGGGCCATGCTGCCTGGGGCTGGTGGTGGAGCTCAGTAAACGGCTGATTCGCCTCCTGCTGACCCCTCACCTGAGTCCACCAGACTGGTCACTGTCAGTTATCTTCTCATAGTTTATTCTCAGTCCTGCATATCTTGGAGCTGGTCTCTGATTGTCTTGATCGCACCTACAGCCTGCAGCAAAAAAGTGTCTGGTCCTCTGCAGAGAAGGAGTCACAGCTCTGGCCTTCCGATGCACACTGTGTGCCTCTGTTACAGCACAAGAAGGAACAGAAGTCCAGTTTTGTACGTCAGGCACAATCTGTTCCCCAGCGACCGTCTAGCAGGTACAGACCATCTCTCTGGCGTTTAATGTGTTTTTAATTGTCCATTATTTATTGCTGTGGATCCCAACCTAAGTCATTGCATGCCATGTTTTGCCTGGAATTTAAATTTGTCACAAAGTCCAACAAGATTAATGATTTTCCTTTTTGGCCAGATTGTTTGGAGTGTGGCAGTGGGTTTACAAGATCACCCAGCAGTATATGGAGGAACTGAAAAGCTTTCAAGGCTGTGATGGCTGGGAGGAGGAACAGCAGCAGTTGTCTGTCATCATGTCCCAGATCCAGACAGCTTTGCAGGCTACAGGAGAAAGGCTAGAGGAGGGTCCTGCACTGCTGAGTTACCCAGGTCTGTAGCAGAAGGACTAATTATCTTACTTTAATAATTGTACTAGGTACAGGAAGTAAACTGGGAAGTTTAAATCAAATCAAACCAAATGCAAAACAATGTATCTGTGGCTCAGGTCAAAAAAAGACGAACATGAATGTATCTACTATTTCCCTCCTCTCCCCAAGGTGAACACCTTTTCCTGTTTGGCTCATACCCTAAAAGTGCTGATACATGGCGGTCACAAATTTGTGAGGAGAGTAACAAAAGTAAGAACCACTGCTTACATTTTTCCATTTAAGTACACCATATGCTCATTATCAGTCTGAAATAGTAAACATAAATCTTTCCATTAGGCTCTGATCGTGGCGTTTTCAAGGAGACACGGCTTTGTCTGGCACTCCTATACAGTCTGTTATCCCAGTACCGTCTGAGAGAAGCTCAGGAGCTGGGGGACCACGTGGCCCGTCTGATCCTGCACAGGGCGGGACACCAGAAAGAAAGCATGACAGGTTAGCAATGGTCCATAATTACTCAGTCTTGTAAAGGTGAGTTAGCTTTGAATGTCTCCCTTTATAGGCTGTGTGACCAAAAATATGTTTTTGTTATGGAGACAAAGAGACATGTCCTCTCTTTTGCTTTATCTGGTTAATCTATTTCCAACATCTCTCTGGATTATGAATGTAGTAAATGGGGGAGTTGTCCGTCCTTTTGGCACTTATCACTCTGAGAAGAATGAAATAATCCAGCTGCTAGAAACTTAGATCTTGCTCCATGATGATCGGTAGTTTGACACAGTTACTGCAGCACACTGTGCTTCATCACAAATGACCTCATTCTCAGTCTCTGTAGTTAGTTATAAGCTCTGCTTTTATGCCCTGCACTGCAGCAGACTCTCTTCCCTGCCCGTGGCTGCCGATGGACCTTCACAGTGACACAGCTTGTGCTGTGGTTCAGACCCTGGGGAGATTCATGGCCTCTTACTTCACCAACCAACCCCTCTACATCCTGCCCCCTCACCACGTGGCTGTCTTACCTCCACTACATTTACCTCATGGTGTGTTTCTATAATTTTTGCTAGATAAAAATATATATTCTTTAAGTTTTATTGCTATTACGTAATATGTTCTTTTTCAGGCCCCAGTGTTGGGCGCTTGGTGCCACTGTGTCAGGAGGAGGTGGCTAGGGCAGTGCGTCAGCAGCAGCTGTCAGAAGTATGGACAGTAGACTACGCCCAGGACCTGCTCCTGCTCGGGGGTCTGCTTCCTGAGACTGTGTGGTTGGCTTATCATCTTGGGGATTGGAAGACAGCAGCCTCTCTGAGTCTGGCGTATACGAATTACTGCGCCGACCACTTCGACTTCACTCAGTCAGTTTGAAAGCATACAGTATATTCACTAGAATAAACTGAATTTCAAACTATTACCATGTTTGTTTTCACACACATCTCAATGACATCTTTTATGACAGGCTCAGGAGGAGAGAGCTCCACCTCCCGACAGCTTTAGAACCAGACAGCATTTTTCAGGCTGAGTTGGAGTGTCTTCTTGGCAATAAGTCTGACTCCCAAGAGCACAGAGGTGAAGATGGTGACAAGAGCTTTACAGGTTGGTGAGATCTGACAATGGTAAGAGGGCCACAATGCATGTAGTACAGTTTAATTGGAATCTATGCTTTATCTCCACTTCTTTTACCAGACCCTTTGGAAGGACAAGACTGGGATTTGTTACAGGTTTCCATACAGGAGATTCTGAAGGCTTCAGTCATGGCTGGAGTGAATGTTATGTCATCACCCTTGTCTTCCTTGCTGGACACAGCCAAAGACCTGTGTTCTTGTCTGCCTGCCTTGGTGCCCAATGGACTGTATCTGCCCTCGCCACCTCTTTATTGCCCTCAGCCTTCCCCCAACACACAGGTACGTAACAGAAGATCAGCTTTTGCAAACAGTATGAACATGTAAATTATAAAATTAAATGTGTGTGTCTCATGTTCAGGACCCAGTAGGGACAACGGGGCAGTTTACAGAGGTTGCATCACGTCACAAAGTGTCTGGAGTTCTTCAGAGATTACTGTTACTTCTGAGATCTACACGTTGTTGCCATCCTGCTGCTCAGTGGTACATCAGTAATCTGCGCCGTGCCAGACACGTACTATACAAGGTACTTTCAAAGACTATGGGGTTTTGATTTGGTTTAATAAGAGAATTGAAGGTCCTCAAGTATGGCTTACAGTTTGATGGCGACAATCCAGTTTTTCTAAAGAGATGCTGTTTTTTCATTTTACCATACTTTTATTGGTTTATCATACAAAAAAGCAATAAGCAGTGCAAATATCTGATGATGTTTTCAGATCAAGAAGAAGTACTCCTATCCATCAGCCACTGAAGAAGAAAAGGCTTTCCCAGAGGGCCTGATGAAGTTCGTCACCCGCAGCGGATTCTTCAGACGGGGGCCTAACAAAGACGGTCACCTGGACCCTGACACCATTCAAACTATAAGTAAGACGCCACTCATAGTGAATTTTGGTCATCATAATTAATGATGTACTTTCAAATAGTGCTTATTGACTGTGTTTTTCCTACAAGTCTGTTTCAGGGAGCTGTGTGGTTTATGCTGGATGCTTCATGTCAGGGACCAGCTCTCCATTTCCTGCAGGAAGTATCAGGCAGCCAGACAGCATGGTGGAGATGAGCAGGTATTCCATTTGTGTTTGATGACATGTTAATGTATAAATATGCCTATTCGGTCCTGTAAATATCTGTGTGTATTTGTGTCCCATAGATCCCTGGTGGTTCAGAAGTGAGAGCTACCTGTGTTGATGCTCTCCGCTGGGCCTGTCGCTTCCTGCCTTTCTCTTGCTTTCTCAATGCTGAGGAGATCCTCCAGGACATACTGCTCAGCCTTGTGTCTGAACTTCCTCCCCTCTCTCTGGTGACTTTTCCATGCCTTTTTCTTACATAAACAGTGCTTATTGAAGTGAAATAGAATGACCTTGAGTGAATAAAATTCTCATCCTCGCTTGTTCCTCTTTGTAGGTGGCAGATGCGTTGGTACGTGCCTTCCCAGAGGAAGAAGAGTCTGTAAGAGTCGCTCTGAGAGAAAAGTATAACTCACTGCTGCAGAGGCTGAGGCGATGCAATGTCCTTGGTACAAACACTTCCATTTTATAATAATTGCTTTGAAGCACTATACAGCACTTCTACTGTAGAAATGTCACTTTTTAGACACTGATTTCTTTATTTTGAAGAAGCTGTGTGCGACATTCAGAGCATTAATATAGCAGTAAACCACTGGAGTTATGGCCTCTGGAGCAGAGAATGAAGTCATGCTTCTGCATGCTTCCTGACTCGTGGTGGAACAATGTTGCCACCGAAGCATAGCACCCATCTTCAACACACTGTATATTCCTTTGAGTGAGGGATGTAGGCTTATTTTACTTATTGTCCACAACTCCCGAAACATATGTTATTCATAAATGTCAATCTATGTTGTTTCATTTGCTTCTAGAAGGGAAAAAGAGGAGGTGAACGAGTTGATGATGATTGTCATCCAAGACAAATTCAGGCAGAGGAGAAAACATCTTGGGCGTTTGACGAGGCATCTGGCCCCCCCTGAACTCCATTTGTGGGAGAAGGAGGAGGAAGAGGAAGACAGGGGTAGCAAACACGGGATGGCTGTGTGGAAGCAACTCTCACTGGGTACAAGTCTGAGCACCAGCACCTTAACTGACTTTGGGGTCCCCCCAGTTTACAGCGATGGAGACACAGTGGATAATACATCTCAGGCCGTCTCTCCTGAAGTGCACAGCAGAGCCACAACAAGGTAGCCAGCGTGGACTAGTTGCAATACCATCACACTGAGGTTTCATGTATCTGTGCTGTGCCTTATTCTGTGCTCTGTTGTTTTTGCAGGGGCAAAAAAGCAAAGACAGCAAGAGACAGAGAACATGCAAAGAAGACTGCTGTTAAGATCGAAAGCGTCATCAAGGAGGAGAGTCACCCAGACGACGCCAAGGAGAATGAGCAGCCCTCCTTACCAGTGGTTGGCACCTGGGAGTTTGAGCTGGAAGATGACGAGTATCTAAATTTTCTGGAGCTCTTCCTCAGCTATGTGCTAGAGAAGGACAGTGCAGATGGAGGGGATTCAGGCAGTGAACTTCCTCTGTTGAGGGGCTTCTCCTCCCAGCTGAGGGAGAGAGAGTTGCATTCTCTCACCTTTGACGTGCTCACAACTATTCATCGCCGCCAACGAGATGCGCACCATCCAGCCAGAAAACACATGGGCAATGATCCTCCAGTGTTCAGAGCCGGCTGCTGCTACAAGCCAGTGAAACAAGGTGCAGCACCTGATATGCAAACTTCCTCCGTCTGGAGTGAAGCACCCATATCGAGAGCTAGCCTCTCTGTCAGTTCTCTTCCTGGGCTAAGCACAGGCAGGCGTAAAGGTTTGTTTGGGCTCCAACAGCAAAGCAGTGTGCATTCAGGCCAAAGACTGAAGGGGGGACACTATGGTTCTGATACTAGTCCTATTCGAAGTGCCAGTACCACAGGGCAGCCATCAGAGAGCTTGAAACTTGGCTCCTCAACTTCTGTTGAAGCCGTGATTGAACTTCAGCAGGGCCTAGACCCTGAACTAGAGGCTCAGTTTCCAAAACTTGGCAGGCTGCTGGAGTGGATGGTCCGTTGGGCTGACAGGAGGGTGCTGCTAGGACATCATGGCAAAAAGAAGAAAGAGAGGGGAGGAGGAGTTGGAGGCACAGCTGATGAAGGAGTGGTGATCCGTGTCAAAGCCTCTGCGCCTGCTGTCCTCACTTCCCTCAGCTTGCTGGAGCGCAAGTACACTGCTCTCCTTGGAACTGACCGCTACAGTGCTCACATCCAAGTTCCAGAAACACAGTGGACTGCAGCTCCCATGCTGCGCCCTGAGGTGGATAGGAAGCTGGAGAGAGAGAGCAGTGTCGATACAGGCTACCCTGGATCAGCCAACACTCCCATCATTGGTCTTGATCAGAATCTACAACAGGAACTGTCCATGTGAGTGTCCTATTTATGGTGGTTTAATATTGGGCTAAATCTAGCTCAGATACATCAACCAACTGATGTTGATATAACAAAAATGTAGCAGCAAAACATTTTTTACTATGTTTCCCTGCAGTGGTTCTTCTACAGATGAACCAGAGGAACTGACGTTTCACAGGACACCTCCCCCTAACGACCAGGATGAGCTGACCTTTGATGCTCAGCAGATACAGTCCAGTTCACAACAACCATCTCTCGATGACTTAGATGTTACACCTGAAAAAGAAGGTACGTCACTAAGTTAAATTGAATCATCAGAGTTGTTGTAATGCAGAGAATGTGAATTAATGTGTTTGATATTTGTAGGTAAAAGTAGTGAGAGTGATGGCTTGGAAGTGTCGTCCTCTATTTCCAATGGGAACATCTCTGGAAACATCTGCACACCTGAAACGGTGAATATTACCTACCAGGATTCCCATTCTTCATACATATCTTCAACTTTGTTAAAACACAAATAACTTGTTTTTGTTCTTTGCAGAGTTTAAAGCTCGCAGACCTGGACCTCTCAGAAAGTGCTGAAGACATGTCCAGTTCCACCTCTCTGTGAGTTTTTAATGTAAACTTAATAACTTTCCATCTTTTCTCCATTAGTGTCCTAAGTTAGTGCCAAAATGATGGCAGAATTCTTTGAGATTTTTAGCCTTACTGTGTTATATAATGTTAATAATAGTTGTTGTTTACTTATATTCTTCCACATTACACTATGACATTATAAAATATAATGAAGCACAATCCCTGCTGAGTTATTTCTACAGACCTGGGGCCAAAACAAACACAATGTTTATTGGCATTGTTGTTTGTTTTGTTGTTTCAGCCACAGTGATTCTAAAAGTCTACAAGCCCCCCTGCACTCAGAGCCCCAAGCTCCTCCTACTGTACAGCCTGAGCACAGGTCCATGCAGAGCCGTCTGGTTCCACTGGAGTGCTGCTCCCGACACACCTGTGGATCCTCCAAGCGCTCAGCCACAAAGCTCCATGTTTGCTGCCCCTCCTGTGGATTCTACAGCCCCTAGTCAGCCATTACCTGCTCAGACTCCACTAGTGCAACAGCGTCTGGGTGAAGACTTATTCAGATTGGTTCAGGTAAGAAGAGACTAACCACAAAAATGTCTGGAGTCAGGTGACTTTCAAGATTGAGTTTGATCTGATTGTTGTTTTTGTTTCATGGCAGAATATCAACTACATGAGTCTAATGGAGGTTTTGGGAGCTTCGTTTTCTAACCTTCAACTTGCCCAGCAGAGCTCTTCCATGGCCCAGTCTAACATCAGCACCTCACAACCTCATGCGCCATCATCTTACGCGACTAATTTCATCCCTCAACCAAATGCCAACATTCCTGTGCCACCTCAGACACAAGCATTCGTGCCAAGTTCAAGATCCAACAACCTTCAGCACCATCAGGCCCCTGCGTGTATGTTTATAGACCAGACCGCCATCCAGAGCTCAGGGAAAACCTCCCCAGCAGGTGTCCAGCATCACACCACGTCCACTGCTAATAGTGCAGGTGTAAGTTATCACATGTTGCTCAAGTTTTCTGTCAAGCTGTGTCACATTTTGCCTCTATGTAAACAATAACTAAGCTGAATACAACTTTTATTTCTTCTTCAGGAAATGCAGCCACTTTCTGTCCAGGCGGTGTCACCAGAAATCCAGTTTATGGAGAGCAGGAGGTTAATCCCACCTTCACAGGGGCTTCTGGCCACTACTGACACCAGCCACGCTATTCACAGTGCCCCTGTGTTACTGCCCTCTAATGACAGCATACAAAGGGACTCTGCTCCCCAGGTCTTCGGCTTGAAGTTACTTCAGCTCCGCCGTCCTCCATTGCCCCGGCAGAGTGCGCCACACCATCCCCAAGGCCCCCAGGTGCTTCAAACGACAAACCCTGCAACTGTGGAATCCCATCAGTATAAGCTAAAAAACAACCAAGCCGTCTCAGTGCCAAAAAGACAACTCAGTTTTAATCCAACTCCGATGAACTCTCAACCCAAGAGTCAGATGTCAGACAGATCCAGGGGGCAAAGCTTCACCCTACTTCCTCCTGCTCATACACCTGCACCAATGGAGGGCCTTCGTCTGCTGCGCTTCGAGCCTGCTCCACAAAGCAACACCACGTTCCCCAAACTACCCATAGCACCTTCCTTCAGACCCTCTTCTGTCATTGCAGCTCCGAGGGGAGAAGCATCTATGATCAAGCTTCTGCATATAGAACCTGGAGCACAAATGGCAAGCAGCACTTGCGTTATTTCAAGACTGTAAAGTGATGTATCATAAAATCTTGCATTGTAGTTTACAAACAGATATATCTGTCTCTGCCACAGATGTTACCCGAGGCAGCTCCTTCAAGCCAAATGGCCCGTCTCATGTCCATGGAAGAGTTGACAAGTTCAGTGATGGCGAGGCAGAATGCTGAAGAGGCCCGACTGCGGCTGCTCAGAGTGGACCCACCTATTGAAAGCACTAGAAGAGCTACCACTCCCCCCACCTTAAACTCCAGCAAGAGGTAATCACATACAAGTGTTCATGCTATTGACTTTCTTTTTTTAAGTTGATAATTTTACTCACAATACACTGTGTGTTATTTATAGGCGGAAGAGAAGAGAGGAGAAGGCAGAGAGGGGAAGAAAAGCAGAGGTCACATTCAGACCAGATGAGTCTATCATCCCTACACAAGAGGTTGAGCAGTATTACTTTTAATAAGAAGTGTTTTGTGCTGCTACTCCTCCTTAAGTGTAATTCCACTGTCATTTGTTTGTTCCAATATATCTCCAGCCAACAAATGAGCCTGTAAACGAGGAGCCTGCAGCTGCAGAGGAGATCACCCCTGAGCAGGATGTTCCCAATTTTGCTCAATTTGGTTGGTGTCAATATACAGTATAATTAAGGTCATGACCAGACACTTTGAAAGATTATAATTCTATTGATCTATTGTTTTCCCCCTCTTATCTCTGCCTCCCAGGGTCCTTTGATTCTCTGCTGACTGGTCAGAGATTATTGGACAGGGCCGTGTCCACGTCGGCTGAGCTCCATGCCTTTGCTTCCACATGTAAGAAACCCCCAGAGTGCCATGATGCTTTCACGAACACAGACCCGGGTGAGATAGTTTTGGGTTACACCATGTTGATACTGTAATAGACTCTTGTAATGTTATTACAGTTTTTTTGTACTTCTGAGCAAGTAAGATGTTGATTATTTTTCTTTTAGCTTGTCCTCCTGCACTCGTGGATAAAGCTGTGTCTGCCTCCGTGGCTGCTAGTAGCCCTAAATGTAAGTGGATTTGATATCTCAGGAACAAGGATAACACACTGCCTTTTTTATTTGTGGGGCATATAATGAAGAGTTAAACATTGTGTGTTTGTGTATGTGTGTGCTTTCTCCATCCAGCACAAAGCTCAGGGAATCTGCAGTTTTTCAAAGAGCGCCTTGTTCAAGACAAAGAGGAAACGGCACAGGGGCCAGAGCAGAATCTGGTAAGAGGCCAGACACACAAGTAGCACTTTTCCATGCAAGTGCTGGCTTGGTTTGACTTGGTTTGACTTGCCGCGGCAGCCGCGCACAGCAGGGATTTGCATCACTATACAACCGGGCTACTCACTTCATGGTGTGGCTTTAACTGATGACGTGCCTGTCTTGAGTCGATGACGGTTAAAAGCATCGTTTCTTTACCACTGCTGTCATGCAGTGACCATTGTCTCCATATCTAATGTTCTAATTCATGCATTTGAGCAGGGTTTAACTTACATTGATGGGTATTTTACTTCACTTTTCTCTGTTTCTCCGTCTTTGTCTCAGGGTCCTGGTGGCCGCCAGTTCATAAGTGTCTTGGATCTAGAAGACAAAGCCCTGCATCAGGACTTGCCTCGCTGTCTCAGCCCAGGAGCACAAGATGTACCTCCCCTTCGCCCTCCTTCACCTACCTCTGCTCAGCTGCATGTACTTGCAACCTCAGTTATTAGGAGTGCTTCTGCTGCTGCTGATCCACAACCCACAATCACAGTTCCAGAGGATTTCCACTGGAGACTGCACACAGGTCATTATATTGGTGTCCCAGAGGAGCTACCATCACCCAGCTACACTGAGCCAAACAGGGATCCAGAGAGAATCACTACACAAGATGTGGTAGATGAACCTGACTCTGAAACCTGTCAAGCCATAAAGACCCAGAGCACTCAACCTCACAGTGCCTCTTCCACACCGCCTACAGTTTGGTTCTCCTCCCGCCTTTCAGAGCTGGACGCTCAGCTGGCTGCTCTACAGAACATTGCAGACTATTTGGAAATGGACTTTACCAACTCCAGGATGGTATATAAGCATGTTGCTTCTCATTATTTATCCTGATTTTTATTAGTAGTGACACCAAAATATACAAATTATCTTTGAGAGTTGACATTAAAATGCAATTCATTGTTCTTTATGTAGCTGGTGAACACTATTGAAAAGCTGACACCAGTCTTGGCTCCTGATGTGAGGAAAAAAACTGTCAGACTGTCTGTTCCACAGGAAGGTATGACCTAAAACTGTTCTTCTGTAATAAAAGCCAAAACTCTCTATGTTGCATTTTAAATTACAAAGCAAGTCCTCGAAATTTAGATACAAAAAACAAAGTTGCAAGTTTAATTGAATGATAGATAACACTGTAATGTTGTTTTAAAAGCACTCTATAAGACTCCCATGCATATTCTCGACCTCTAACAGCATGGTTACCACAACTGGACCCTTCAACTCACCTGGATACCTGTGAGGAGGAGGAGGAGGAGGAGGAAAATCAGGAAGAAGAATATGAGGTTCATAACGAATCCTGGGCTCACGAAAGGAGGCCTGGTCACCATGCTGTTCCTTCCTACCTTCACACCCCTCCAAGTAAGGATGCAATTTACTTAAACGCTTTCTAAACATTTCTACTTCCCTAAACAATTTCCTTGCATCTTGGCAAACTGTGCTTCCTAGTTGATGAATTATTATTAAAATAGAAATGCAGATGCATACTTTATTCTTTTATAGTCAGATACATGGATATTTTCTCAGTGGTCATAATTTTAAATCTGTTTGTGTTGCTCCCACAGAAATGAAAGGTCAGCTGATTGAAGCATCTGGAATATCTCCTGAGTAGGTTTAAGTACATTAGAAGTGTTATGACGCCCATTATCTGTTGTAGATGTGCTAACCTCACTGTAATTTCTCCTACTTCACAATACTCTTCCCTCTACCTGTCCATCTCTAGACGTGCAGATGAGAATTGGTGTCAGACTGGGTTATCCGATACAGCCGAAATCCTAGACGAGTTGGTGAGGGAAGGCTATTTATCCCCGACTGACCTGGATTTGTCCAGTTCACAGACTGCACCACATAGCAGGTATGGTACCTACTGAAATTTCGTCAGAATGACTACTGAAACAGCTATGATCTCTGACTGACTTGGAGCGTAATGTGACCTATAGCAGGCTGGAGCAGCAGCAGAGTAGCTGGATGTCGCAGAAACGTGCCCTTCCAGAGGAGGAGAGGAGAGAGCTAAGGATCTGGATGAGAAGGAAACAGAGGGAAAGACTGGCTGTTTATCAGAAACACAGAGAGAGCCTGAGGGAGAGGGAACACAAACCTTTTTCTACCTCTGGAAAGGTGGTGAGATGTGTTTGCCTCTTTATTAGAGCTGATAATCCATTGTATGCTCTTACTGAAATATTCTATCCACATTGTTGTTCACGTGCTCTGCCTCCACAGAAACCAACAAACAAGAATCGAGCAACCATTTGGAGAACCAGGGAGGAAAAAGAAAAGTACGTAACTGTTACATTGTCTTCGCACAAAAAACATGCATGTGCATAACTGTTATTTCTAATAGGTTCATGCTGCTGGAGCAATACAACCAGAGGACCCGTGAGGCCTGTTCTTTGGCCAGTGAGTTTCCCACCAATCCTCCAACCCTGCTCATTTCTTCAAAGACTGAAGTTTCACCTGCACGCTTAACTACAAGACCCAACTCTGCTCCACCCTCTGGCAGCACTCACAGGTATCCCCTGCAACAGTTATCTGACCAGGATCTTTCTCGTTACATAATCATTGCACTCTGATCTAGCATTTGAACAAGGCATTAATCAGATTTTATACAAGGTGTTCATTCTAAACATCTGGAATTGGCTGATTTGGTGATGGATGTAATATCTTTTCATTGGGCTGACAGTGTATCTGCTAATGATAAAAGAAGTAGTAAGTCAGGACACGCTCAACCTCACCTTCGTCCATGGACTGCTGAGACACAGGGACTGCCTTCAGAGGATTACCGCAGGAGACTGGGACTACATAGACCAGGTATCATTAATTATATTTTACTACACTGCTCACTGAGATGAGCCTGTCGATGTGTTTTTTACTCTGCTGTCCAAACCATGTTAAATTCACTTAACTTGTTTATGTTGTGTGAATTTTGTGTTAGTTACGTCTCTGCCAAGGGACCGTCTGTCTCAGGTTACCAGACGTGGCATGCTCACACACACAAAGAGCCAGACTCAACAGCAAACAGCCAGCCAGGGTGAGGACAGGCGTGTCGGACACCAGAGAAAGACAGGGCCGAACAGAGGTCCTTCACCAGGGACTACTGCAGGGAGAGGGATCCTGAGGGACCAGACAAGGGTGGAAGAGAGGGAAGAGGGGAACCTTTGGGAGCCCACCTCGGAATTGAATAGACTGCTGGGCCCAGAGGAGTCAGAGTCTAACATAGTAAGACTCACATTCATCACATGTTAGCATATATCGGGGAGAACTGTAACTACATTATTTGGCTGCATGTCCAGTTTCCAGTTGTTTGTCAGGTTTTGGCTGGACTGCTGGATGAGCAAGATGATGGTGCCAGAGCTGGTGTGTCAGCGATGGACTGGCTGGACAATCTTTCCGACACCGCCAGCAGCAACCTCAGTAAAATAGACTGGGCGGCTATCGAGAGGATGGTGGCTGCAGAGGACGACTGAGCTGAGTCTCTCAAGGAAAGGAGGAACAGTGCCACATTGTCACTTAAGTGGATGTTTTATTACTGGGGGAAAAAAACACGTCCAATATTTTATGTGCCTAGAAATGTATTGTAATTATAATATACTGAAGCATTTTTAGTGCTTAGAATCTAGACATGTTTAATGAATTTGATATGGTCAGTGATGGCATTAAATATGTAAGGACATTTATTTTTATTGGTAAAGTAGGCCTACAATAAATTAGATGTAAAGTTTTCTACATTTGTAATTTATTTTTGTACAGATTTGTCAGTTCCAACTATTAAATATGTGGATCTAAGCGTTGCAAAGCCGTTTCATCTCGTTATTTTATCGCCTTACACAAAGGATTTTGTGGTCAAACCATAAACTTCTCCTACATGAGACAGATCACATGCTGTTTACCAGTCGTGTTCATTAAAATCATAGACATATAAACAATCTATATAGATCTTTATTATCTTTATATATGATCCAAACACACCCACACCTCCTTTTAAAACTGAAACAAAGTGATACTGTGTAAAGGTCCATTTTTAATCATGTTAACTGAACTTTGCTTTGGTGTGAACACTCTAAACAGCACAAAAACAGTTGTCCACTTTAAAACACTTGGAAGACCCTGTGTCAACTGTGGGGACTCCTTCAAAACTTGTGTGTGCAAACAGAGTGTGGTGTGCCTGATGTGCATTCTCGACGGCTTGCATCAGGTACAATTATAGGAATGCCTTATTTTTACTTCACCTTTTCATGTTGTTTTCTTTATTTTTTCTCTCCTGCACTGATACAAAGCATCTTCTTAGATTCCTCAGCACTTCAGTTGATCTTTCCAAAGTCTCCAGGTCTTCAGATAAATAAAAATAATCCCGTAACAACTTCAGTTCCTTCCTGAATGCAAGTTTTGCAGATTTAATGCACTGGGATATGCCCTTCTTTCCTGTATGTCTGTTCTCAACATTATCTTTTCCTCCTCCTCTGTATCCATCCACCACATTCTTGTTTTCTTCTCCATATCCATCCGCTATGTTCTCTTCATCTTCTCTACATCTGTCCATCATGTTCTCTTCTATGAATATATAGGGCTTTACAGGTTATGACATCCGTCTGTCCTTAGACCCTCACAGTGGATGAGGAAAAACTGAAGAGGGATCCCTCCCTCCCTTTGTCTCTGCCAGTTTGTCTTTTCAGTCCTCTGTAAGCGTCCCAGCCTTTTTCCCAGTGTTAGTCTTGTGAGTGTATGATCTACTTCTGTTTTTTTGGACCCTGCCTCTGCCTTAGTGTTTTTTGGATACCTCTGCCTTGTCTGACTGCCCTCCTGTGTACCCAACCTGCCTTCTTCATTAAAGACCTTTTGATTTGAACTGAACCTGAGTTGAGTCCTATCAGTTCAACCTTAACAGTTTCCTCCTCATCTGACAATGAGGATGAACATGTGCTAATCCTTGGGCTGAGGTCAGAGCTCTTCTTTTTTTATCAAGGTCTTTTTATTTTGTTTTTACAGTTTACAATTTAACATGCGTCCAACAAAACAAGAAAAACAGGACGCTAAACCTGCTCCAACCCCAGCCTTTTCATTATGTCAGCAGATGGTTGATGGCTGTATAATGAATCTAGCTCCAATATCTGATCTGTTAGCTCTTCAAGGCGTGCTGTGTTTTCTTTTTGTTTGCACAGTAAGAAATGATCTGGCCCCATAAATATGCTTTTAGAGATTCCCATATAGTTGAACAGGACATTCCTGGTGTTTGATTAATATCAAGAGAGAATTTTATTTGAGATGAAATAAAATTGGTAAAAGACTCCCCTGAGAAGAGGATTAAGTCTCCAAGGGCGGTAGCCATACTGCGTATTAGCTATACGAATTTTCATGGTTAAGGGACCATGATCTGAAATGACTATAGCTTCATAATGACACTTGGTTACAGAAGAAAGGAGTCCTTTATCCAGGAAGAAAGTATCTATACGAGAGTAGCTCTAATGAACTGGGGAGAAAAAGGAGTATGCCCTAGAAGTGGGATTAAGAAACCGCCACACATCCGCTACACCATATGTTTTAATAAAAAGCTGGATAGTGCGTGCTGACCTAGACACAGAAGTCTTTTTGGAGGAACTGCGATCTAAGGCAGGGGAAAGTATGCAATTTATATCACCACCAAAGATAAGATGGTGTGTCGCCATGTTTGGTAAGCGAGAGAAGAAGTCTGAAAACAATGCTGGATTATCCCAGTTTGGTGCATAAATATTGGCCAAAATGACCGGAAATGAAAAAAGTTGCCCCACCACAATAATGTAGTGACTTCACATTCCAACTCACGAAACTGACTGAGGATCCACCCAGGCCTCTGGTAGCATTAGGATCAGTCATAACCTACTGAGGAAGAGAATGCTATGCATGTGAAATTTACATCTGGCTGAATGAGTAGAAAAGAAGAAAGACATAGAGAAAAGAAAAAAATGCAAGAAATGCACAAATCTGGTATTGTCGGGCTAAGTAGGCTAAGACAGAAACGTTACCATCAACAAAATTAAAAATGACATATGTTCAATCAGACAGAACTTTGCACTAGAAGACAACCTTTATGTTGTAACAAAACAATATTTAGCCTATGCATAAAGGTGATCAGTACTGTCACGAAAAAAAAATAATAATAAAAATCAAATAAATAGTTTAAAGGTGTTAGGAATTGAACACTGTAGCATCAACAAAAAAATATTTAGCTGATGCATAAAGGTGATCAGTACTGTCAAGAAAAAAAAATGATAATAATAAAAAAAACAAAAAAACATCAATTAAATACTTTAACGGTGTTAGGAATTGAACACTGTGGAGCATCAACAAAACTAAAAATGACACATGTTCAATCAGACAGAACTTTGCACTAGAAGACAACCTTTAAGGTGTAACAAAACAATATTTTGCCGATGCATAAAGGTGATCAGTACTGTCAAAAAAATGAATAAATAAAAAATAATGATAGTAAAACAATAAAAACAAAACATCAAATAAATACTTTAAAGGTGTTATGAATTGAACACTGTGGAGCATCAACAAAACAATATTTTGCTGATGCACAAAGGTGATCAATACTGTCAAAAAAATGAATAAATAAAAAATAATGATAGTAAAACAATAAAAACAAAACATCAAATAAATACTTTAAAGGTGTTATGAATTGAACACTGTGGAACATCAACAAAACAATATTTTGCCGATGCATGAAGGTGATCAGTACTGTCACGAAAAAAAATAAATAAATAAATAAAAATAATAATAAAAAAACAACAACAAATAAATAGTTCAACAGTGTTAGGAATTGAACACTGTTTGAGCATCAACAAAACAATATTTTGCCGATGCATAAAGGTGATCAGTACTGTCACGAAAAAAAACATAATAATAAAAAATAATAATAAAAAAAAAAAAAATAAAATAAAGTAAATAGTTTAACAGTGTTAGGAACTGAACACTGTGGAGCATCAACAAAACAGTATTTTGCTGATGCATAATGGTGATCAGTACGGTCAAAAAAATGAATAAATAAAAAATAATAATAATAAAACAATAACAACAAAAAATCAAATAAATAGTTTAAAGGTGTTAGGAATTGAACACTGTGGAGCATCAACAAAACTAAAAATGACATATGTTCAATCAGACACAACTTTGCACTAGAAGACAACCTTTAAGGTGTAACAAAACAATATTAAGCCAATACATAAAGGTGATCAGTAATGTCACGAAAATAAATAAATAAATAACTACAATAAATAGTTTAAAGGTGTTGGGAACTGAACACTGTGGAGCATCAACAAAACAATATTTAGCCGATGCATAAAGGTGATCAGTACTGTCAAGAAAAAAAATAATAATAAAATAATAATAATAATAAAAAATAAATAAAATAAATAGTTTAAGGAGTTAAGAACTGAACACTGTGGAGCATCAACAAAACAATATTTTGCTGATACATAAAGGCGATCAGTACAGTCAAAAAAAACAAAAATAATAATAACAAAATTTTTAAAAAATCAAATAAGTAGTTTGAAGGTGTTCGGAATTGAACACTGTGGAGCATCAACAAAACAATATTTTCCTGACGCATAAACGTGATCAGTACTGTCACGAAAAAATAAATAAATACATAAATAAAATAAATAGTTTAATGTGTTAGGAACTGAACACTGTGGAGCATGAACAAAACAATATTTTACCGATGCATAAAGGTGATCAGTACTGTCAC